>JAJQOW010000590.1:0-57500 GCA_037975125.1 Latrodectus hesperus | reverse complement strand
TTATTCTAATTTTCCACATTTTGTTTCCTTTCATTTTGTGATTGCTATGGATGATAGTTTTATTCGTCCTTAGCAATTGTCCAGCAGTGTAATTTTACTTACAATAAGCATCAGATGAAAAACAACTTTGAATATCATGATCTAGGCTTATTTTCAAGAATCAGATTTCACACGCTCGTGGGTGGGAAGGATCTGCTGATGTTTTGTTATCTTACTTTTGTAGTGAACAATTAATTGACAGATATCTTTCAAATTTTCCTAATACCCAGATATAACATCATTGCACTTGTCTTCAACGTATTTTATCACAAAATTTAAGATGTCTTTAATGTCACTAAGTTATGGTTTTAAATTGTCTTTTTCATTGTTGTTGTCTTCATCCCTTTCAGAGATTTCCTCTGTGGTCACTCTCAATAATCTCTTCCTCTGTTAAATTAGGGTATCTTAGATCGTCTTCATCTACATCTAACCACAACTCTTATTTTCTTTGATATCATATCAAATTCCCCAGCTTCGTGTAGAGTGATGTGAAAATCTTCAATTTCAAAACCAGTTTTCTCTGGTTCTCTCTTCACATCCAGTAAAAGTTCTTCTAAGTATTACTTAGAAATTTACTTCTAAGTATTATTAAGAAAAAAAACCTTATATTTAAGTATTACTTAAAGATAAAGGTTTTATTTTCTTCACAGCTACATCGAAATAATAAATAATTGATCATATTTGAGATTCAGTAATGTATTATTCCAAATTTTGACAGTTTGAGGGATAGGACAGAAAGTTTTCGGCTTAATTCATCTAAGGTCAATACAACACTTCAACTTCAGCAAAAATACATTATTGCGCTAACTCACCTTTTATTTATGCAGTATGGACGTACATATATATGTTTAATGCTTAAGCGATGGTCATGATCAAGTGAATTCCGATTTAATATGCTATGTCCGGTTTATATTATACACATGTAACATATTCGCTAAGGACTACATGGAATCAGCCTTGATGAACTTTAGTAAAAAGGATATTAACAAAGAAATTTTTAAAATATTGTTTAAATTTATACATTTTTATCTTATAAGCATTATTATCAAAATATCAAAATTAATAAGAAACGAATGCATGAATTTTTAGTTTCTTTTTTAAAATGGATAAAAAATTTTCATGTTATGTTATAATCAATTGCATTTTTATTTTTGTATTTTACAACAGCCTGTATTTCAAAGTGATAAAGATAATAAGAAACATTTTTTTAAGGTGACTAAGGAATATTTTATCACAAAAACATTTTATAAATGAGATATTTCAATTTATCATGCCTTTTAGGATATCCGTTTGTAATTTTAAATTAGTTTCAAAAAATTATTCAAACATGATGTCAGTGAGATTTTAGAAATTCACTGTGCGGAATAAATTTCTATCCACTTTATGTGAAGAAATTGTCATAAATCTAATTTTCCTCCATAAGACGCATTTGAATATAAATTTATTCAAAGATAACTGATGTGGAGCAGTTTTAAAGCAAAAGACACGTAAAGTAATTGAAATTTGCATATATTTTCTGTATGAAATTTCATACTCCTTTTACGTTATCATTTATGTGTAAATACATACATAAAATTAGTTTCCCAAGTCTAATGTTTCATAGCATACAAATGTTTCGTTAATAAAAATAAAAACAGATATGGAAAACGTTTTACTGTTTCAAAAGGAATATTATATCTTCATTTTTATATGTTTGTGCTAGATAAGCAAAGAACTTTCTAATATATACTTTTTGTTCATTTTCTTTATAAATTTTATATAATAATGTAAAAAAATTTCTCTCTTTCTATTTTAAGATAAAATTTATGAGACTTATGTTGTGTGAATTGCGCTTTATTCGCCATTTTGAATTTTAGATTCTTAATTATAATCTTTAAATGCAAATTTAATCAATTTTTGGAATATTGTATAAAAAGCAATGTTGATGGTATTACTACCGTAGTAGATGTAGGATTGAACATGATTCTTTATTTTGAATTCATTATAGTTATTATTTTGTTTGTTTGTTTGTCGCTCAACGGTCATTTTTTGCACACGAGGGCTAATTAGACCGGGACCTACGGTTTAAAGTGGATTCCGAACCACTACAAACATCCATGCCCGAGGTGGGATTCGAACCCACGAACTGTTGAACCTAAGGCAAGAGCGCGAATCAAGCTCGGCTCATTATAGTTATTAATAATACTAATCGAAACACATTACTGTTTATGAATAATAGTAAATAAATAAACATCATCTTAGAAGTTTCAGTTCGCAAACAGAATTAATTCAGTAAACACGGAATGCATTTGATTATGCAGAGTTAGTTCTGATTTTGTCGTATGACCATAATTCATATAAAAATATACATGGTAAAGGGACCAACAAGTACTGTTACAGTAGTTTTATCTAAATTATTTATAAAAGGATTTTGAACACACTTATAGGTTTAGTTTGTGGAAAGTTCTACTATAATAAATACGAATACATAATGCAGACTTCTTCTATTCCCTGCTTAAAACAGCAAAAGTTAAATGTTACTTTGCATCAATAATCCACTCATGTCATACACTCGAGATGAAACTAAGTGAATATTGAGAACTTTAATAAAGAATCGAAATCAGTTAATAATCCCTGAGACCAAAGGAACGCATACTTTTTTTATTTTCTGGTATGGAACATGATAAAAATGAATCATTCATACTATTCATACCTTTTTAACATAACCATTGGTTCAGTAAATGTCATAATACAAAATAATTTTTTAAAAATACAAGCTTTCTAAGTCTAAAATTATTAATACTGAATAAATTTATATTTAACTTATATTTAATAGTCTAAAGTTAATTTATTAGTTACTGTTAGCATAATCAACTTTAATGAAATGTAAAGATTGATTATTATGAATGAATATGGTTAAGTTAAGTTGTAAAAATTATGATTATAAAGTGAACAGATATTACAATCAATCATATGGTAATCTTACTGATCTAGATAAAAAATTCTTGAGTAACTAAATACCCTTTCAAAGGGTGCAATTAAATATTTTCATTGTTTTCAAATGCTCATTTAAGACTCTATAAAATATACATTGATCCCAACATCCGTTGGATTAAACGTTGAAAAAAACCATCGTGATTTAGTTATTGTGTAAAATAAACTAATTATTATATAGCTGAATTTAAAATTATGTTTAATGAATCATAATCTCAAATACTGAAAACTGCTTAAATATTTTATAACATAGGAGATTAGTGGGGAACTTTGACACATACTTTTTGCTTTAATTTATTAATTTTTTTAATGAAAGCTATTTTGCAACAGGTTCAGAATATAAGGGCATCAATTGAGCAAACCAGGTTGTTGTTAACATTCCTTCATTCATTCTTTTAAAAGTTACTTTTTTTAAAAAAAAAGATAAAAATCCTATAATATGCATTCTGTTTAACAAATTTAAATTTTTCTTCAGAATAAAATCATAATACAAATGAATGTGATATTTTGTTTTATCACTAATCACGGTATAATTATAAGAAAAAAGGAATAATGCAGAAAAATGTTTGAAGTTCACGGTAATGATTTTATCCGATTTTTATAATTTATAGATCTAGTTATCAGGAACTTTACTCTAATGAAAAATCTAGACTTAATTCAAGTTGACAAATTCCAACAACACACCAATGGTACTCTGGAACATCTCCTAGAACTTTTCTAGATACAAAATGTGACCGAATATCTCAGGCTGCCTTGGCCAGAATCTCAAGTGGACATCTAAAATGTTTATCGTTTGAACGTGGTACAAAAATGTATCCCACTTGTAAAAAATGCTGTGAACATCCAGCCTCACCGAAACATATTCTGGATAGCGTTGGACTTTCCCGGGAGGATTTATCCTCAAATCTTTTCCTAGTCATTGACTTTCTAACTGTCAACAATTTAATATAGTTGATCTGACAAATGTCAGATCTTTAAAGAGGATAAGCCAACAACAACAACATAGATCGAGTATAATATTTTCTGATGTTCAGAAAAAGAGATTAAGGATATTTCCATGTCAGTCTGAATTAATTTATCTTACTGTTTTTGATTGTAAAAAGATTCTGATCATTTTAGAATTGAAAATATTTTACACGTATCAAAAATAATTCTATGTTCTTTCCAATCTCCTATCTTGAATAAATATGTAATTTAAGTTTTTGGCAAAATACATAATATGCATCTATTTTGATCAACTCTGCAATTATTCAATAACTGTTCAACTAGCTGGAATTACTTAAAATAACTCATATAAAAAGTCGTATTTTTTGCTTATATTTGTATAAAATAGTTCTTAATTAAGAATTGCTATAAAAATGAAAATATCTTTAAATTTTTGGCACATGTGCCGTATAATCCATGATTCCAAATTCTGAATTTTTTTGGCGATGAAGAAATGGTGCCAAGATGACGTATCGTGATATGCGCGATGACGTAAATACTAGGGTTACTAAAATCAAATTTTCTGCATAATTCTTATAGGTCTCCGTATATATGAGGTTAAAAAAACGAGGTTGCCAGATACATAAGATAATCCGCTAAAAAATCGCCAATCTCAGAATTTGGCATCCTGGATTATACGGCATCTGTCCAAAATTTCTTAGTTTTGATTTAAACGTAATCTTAAAATATTTTATTATAGTAAGCACATAAAAATTTATGTGCTTAAAACAAAATTAACGGATTTAAAGATATTTTCATTTTTAAATGAATCTTAAACTTTTTTTATTTGAATGAAATGAATCGTAAACTTTCTTATTTTAATTGTTAAGATATTGTCAAAACAGTTGAAGAAAAAAATATTTACAAAATGCTTTTAAATTTGCATTATGTATCATTGACATTTGGATACAATTCAGTTACTTCTTTGAATTTACTTCTATTTATTAATAACTTTTATAAAATTTGAACATTTCATTATGTTATGACGTTCTTTTCGTTTCGTAAATTGAATTAATTTTAAAATTTAAATGCTGACTAAAATACAATGAATAAAATAGTTTAAAGTTAAATATGAAAAAATGTGTGTGTGTGGATGGAAAACTGTCATTCAAATCTTATAAATATTTTAATGAATATATGAAAAGAGATGAGATTTAAAATAGGTATTTAGAAATATTCCCATTTCTAAAGTTTTCTTCTTAATGATTCTAAAAAAAGCTTTTTCACTTTTTCTTTCACTATTTATTTTCACATATTTTTAAGAGGAAAATCTTAAAAAGCATATTTTAATTCAAATAAAGCTAGCTCCTAATACATGACTGAAGTTAGCTAGTCATTTTAATTTCAGCTGTTATTAAAATATTCATTTTTGTAAATATTTTAACGAAACCTAAATTTAATTTAAAATTAATGCAAGATTTTACAAAACAAATAGCACAGTAATATAATACAGTAATATGGTTGAGATTCCGCACTAAAATTATTTTCTATATTCTGTTAAATATGATTCTTTTAATATATTTAGAATATAGTACAACAATCATACTGTCTTCAGCTGAGACAATTTAAAGAAAACAAATTAAAACAGTTGTTAACCAATCATTATCACAAAAGTTTCATCAAAAACCACATCAACCAAAATTCGAATCATTTCGAATTCTAAATTGATATTTATATAAGCTACAAACACTACAATAATTTTTTTATGATGATTCGAATTTTGGTTGATGTGGTTTTTGATGAAACTTTTGTGATGATTTTTGATGAAACTTTTGTGATGTGATGTGATGACCAATGATGAAACTTTTGTGATGATTCGAACTTCAATGTTTTCCCTTTTGTAACGATTCAAATTTCAATGTTTCCCCTTTTGTAACGATTCAAATTTCAATGTTTCTCCTATGTTTGATGATTCAAATTTTAATGTTTCCCCTTTGTGTGATGATTCAAATTTCAATATTTCCCCTTTGTGTGATGATTCAAATTTCAATGTTTCCCCTTTGTGTGATGATTCAAATTTCAATGTTTCCCCTTTGTGTGATGATTCGAATTTCAATGTTTCCCCTTTTGTGATGATTCAAATTTCAATGTTTCCCCTTTGTGTGATGATTCGAATTTCAATGTTTCCCCTTTGTGTAATGATTCAAATTTCAATGTTTCTCCTTTTGTGATGATTCAAATTTCAATGTTTCCCCTTTGTTTGATGATTCAAATTTTAATGTTTCCCCTTTGTGTGATGATTCAAATTTCAATATTTCCCCTTTGTTTGATGATTCAAATTTCAATGTTTCTCCTTTGTGTGATGATTTAAATTTCAATGTTTCCCCTTTATGTGATGATTCGAATTTCAATGTTTCCGCTTTTGTGATGATTCGAATTTCAATATTTCTCCTTTTGTGATGATTCAAATTTCAATGTATCCCCTTTGTCTGATGATTCAAATTTCAGTGTTTCCCCTTTTGTGATGATTCAAATTTTAATGTATTCCCTTATGTGATGAATCAAATTTCAGTGCTTTCCCTTTTGTAATGACTCAAATTTTAATGTTTCCCCGATTCAAGTTTCAATGTTTCCCCTATGTTTGATGATTCAAATTTCAATGTTTCCCCTTTGTGTAATGATTTGAATTTCAATTTTTCCCCTTTTGTGATGATTCGAATTTCAATGTTTCCCCTTTGTTTGATTATTCAAATTTCAATGTTTCTTCTTTGTGTGATAATTCGAATTTCAATGTTTGTGATGATTAAAATTTCAATGTTTCCCCTTTCGTGATGATTCAAATTTCAGTGATTCCCCTTTGTGAGATGAGTTACTTGTAAGATTTCAAAAGAAATTAATAACTTTATTACATATGAAGGTCATTGTAAATAGTACAGAAATTACCAAGTTTCATTGAAAAAATATTATTAAAATATATGTTTTTGGATTTATATTTGGAGTTAATTTCAGTAGAAAAAATGAATTTGTATAAAATGTCTAATATAGTGGTGTAATTTTAAATTTATATTTTTAATTTCATTAGTCTTACTTTACAATAAATTTATATTATAATTTTAGTTCTAAATTGATATTTATATAAGCTACAAATACTAATAATTTTTTAAGAAATATAAATAAGTTTAGTACCAACAGAAAACGTTTACCTAACTTATCGGAATATAAATCAACTGCCTAAAATATTATAATACTTCATGAACTTTAATTGCAATATTAGATTAACTTATATGTGATTGAAATTAATTAATCATTTTTATCAACTTTCTTTGAAACCAAGCAAATACAAATTTATGATTTTTAAGAAATTTTAAAAAAATATTTAAAACAAAATAAATTTCACATTTTTTTTCCAAATTTAGCACAAGTTCATTTTAAAACAGTGTATTATGAATGGGTAATTTTCTACTTCCTTAATAAATACATAATTTATAAAATAAAATTATGCTTTCTATATATAATAAAAAGAAAATAAATATTATTTTCATAATCAATACATAATAACAAAAAATATATATTCAATTGATCATTTTTCCATTTTATTGTAAATAACCAGTGTGATCTATGTATCAAAATCTTTTAAATTTTTAAATATCTAGATAATTTCCTTTTAATTTCCCTTAAGCATTTTAAAATAATTTATGTAATTAAAATTCATACTAAATTCATTTCATTTAATTAATTAAATGTTTTTGATGATATATTATTGGTACTATCTAATTTAAAATTAAATCTTAATTACTTTTCTCAGGAAATCGTTTATAACATTCTTGAGAATTAAGGAATGTTAATATAAGGTTTATATAGAGTGTCAGTTTAAATGCGTACAAATTTGCAAAACCGTTGAGTGCACAGGTTATTCAACTTGAATGTGTAGTTATGTTAAGAAAACTGCATAAAAGCAATTACTTTATTTTTCTGTAGGAATTTTTAATTAAATTTTTTATCACCAGTTTTTACAATTTATCTCGGTTACTTTGGAGCAGCTGTTGAGTTTGTTCCGAAAGATTCTTTTTCAAAATAAAATAATAAAAATAATATCTCTTTTATTTTGAATAATTCTTACATTATTTGCACATTATTGCTCATTCTAGTCACTTAGTCACAAAGCCTTCTTGCATTTTCTCTACGATATTATTTCAGTAATGTTTTACTTAAATTCTCTATTGGGACAGAATTGTTTTGATAGATTTCGTTGATGAACATTATGTTCCTTGTATTGTAACAAACTTCCTGTCATCATATTTCTGACCAATACTTAAATGCTCCTTATAAAATTAGATTATTAAGTAAAAATAAGTTTGCACCTGTAAAAATTATTATTGTATTATGTTTATTGTTTAAAGACAATTGTTATAACACAAAATATTATAAAAGAATATATTTTAGAAACTACACAAAGTTACATATCTTCAGAAATTGATTTAAACGAAGAATATTTTTTTATTTCATGCTAGAATTAATTATCTAGGAAAACAGTTGATCGCTTAGCAATTTATAATTTCCCCTCTTTATATAATTATGGTTTTTGTTAATAAGATATACTCATTTTATATAATTAAATAATTTTAATGTTTTTACTATTTGAAACATTTATTAAATATTTGTAAAATTGTATTATACTGATTACTAAAATAATATAATTATGAAATTTATGCTTATTAACACTCTTGAATTTTTTCAAAAGAAAAGTTTGAAAACACAAAAGTATTCGACATTTAAAAGTAAATTTTAATTTATTTAAGACATTAAAATTAAATTGAGAACTGTTCATTTATTGAATTTTTAGCATAAAATCTTTAATTGAATTTTTATTTTCCTAAACAGTTTATATATCAAACTGAAAAATTCCAATTTAATGTTTTAAACAAGAAATTTTGGTAAAATATTAAATTGATTTTTTTACCACTCGCGACTTGTATTTAGACACATTTATTAAAAAATGAATCTGTTTCAGTCCCACGTAAATCCCTTAGTTATATTAAATCTTCACTTAAAGAAAATTTCTCTTCCAAAAACTTTAATATTCTCAAAAACATGTACCAGCATGTTAATCAAACTGTGATTTAAACATACGTATTCCAATATAATTCCCACTTTATATTACATAAAGTTTAATTTAATGAAAACTTTCTGATTATGCATTTTGCTTAGCAGAATGAGTATATAGAGATCCCTATACAAGTTTTAAAAAATTATGTAAATTTTAAAATAAAAATGGGGTGACAAAATAAATTTAATTTTGAAGAACTGTAAATATTCTTTTAGGAAAATGACATTTTACTGTGGAAATCTGCTTATTTGTTTTCAGCAACTGATTCAGATTATTCTAAACTCAACATCGAGAAAACGTTTTACCAAATTAAATGCAGCATGTTTTTTTTTTCGGAATGGAACAATAATCAAACACATATATAACACTTTATGTTTTTATAATGAATAATAATTTATATTAAATTGTATGTAACACTTTAGAGAAAATGGGATTCACAGAAATACACTAATGTCCACCCAAATGCTAAAACCAAAAAAGACAAAAGACACAACAAAATTTATTTTGTCAATAAAATGTTGATCAAGTATCAAATGATTAAATTTATAGACCTCTGTGAAGTGTGGTTCCCGTTAAAATCAATTACCAGAATAGCCTCCATTGTTGGAGATCATCACTGTCACACGCCTCGGCATTGATTAAAGAGTTTTGGATGTGTTCTTGGTGTACAGCAGACCAAGTAACTTCCACACGTTACCAAAGTTGATCTGATGTAGTAACTGGGGATGTAATCTGGGTCAATCGTTGAGCAGTCATGGACCACATGTTTTCTATCGGTGAAAGATCCGGAGATCGAGCCGGCCTGGGAAGCAATTTAATCTGGTGGTTGACAAAGAACCATTGGACAATGCGTGCCACGTGTAGTCACTCATTAGCTTGTTGAAATATGGTTGTGGGCAAGCCCTGAAGGTAAGCTAGGACAACTGGCTCCAACACCTGGGAGAAGTAGAGATGGCTGCTTAAAGTATCGGTGATCCATACTAGAGAAGTGCTAGAATGATATCCAATACCACCCCATACCATAACACCCGGTGCAGGATCTGTGTGGCGGTGAATAACGCAGCTGCTCAGCATCCTCTCTCTACCTTGTCTTTAGAGACGAATGTGACCCTCGTGGTGTTGCAGACAGAGGCGTGACTCGTCATTAAAGTTCGTTCCATTCTGCTGTTCACATCCTTCTTTCATCGAACCATTGTCGGCGAAGGTTTCCCTGGGCGTCTGCGTAAAGGGTAGACGCAGCGTTGGGCGTCTTGCGGACAGACCACTCTGCTGTAAAATTTACGAATGGTATGCGCACACACTGGATGATGCTTTACAGACTGAATGTGTTGTGCTGTGATTAGTGATGTGGCTGAGCGATCCGTCACTGCCATGCGCACAGTTTGTCTCTTATTACGTGAAGTGGTGCACTGAGGTGGGTGCGATCGAACACGTCGGTCTATCGTACCCTCCTGCAGCCAACGATCACATATCCATATTACAGTTGTTTGGTTTCGTCCAACACGACTACCGATTTCCCTGGAAAATTATCCACAATCTCGGTAGGCCACTATCCTTCCTTTGTGGAACTCGGATACTTAATCACAAAATGATCGCTGTTTTCTACGAGGCATAATTGATCATTTTTTTAAAAAAACACAAGAAAAACTCTATTACCGAGCTTGAAATCGTTGAAATCTCCAAGCCTTAAAAAAGTGCTTTGAAGAGGCCCACAGGCACACGTGATATGCGTCTGTGCTGAAATTCTGATCATTTATATATCTCACCTCCACTAATGCATGTTGTACATTTCCTGTTATTTGCATGCTACTTTCAGGGTATAGCATTTAAGGTGGTTAACAGTGAATATTGGATATTTTAATATAGTATGAATGCTGTTACTTATGCAATGAAATTTTAAATGACACTAATTTTCAAATGAAAAGCATTGCATACATGATTTTTCATTTAAAAATATAGATTTTTCATTATTATTTACAAATTTTTGATTAAAATCTTATTAACAACTTATCTAAAATACATATTTTTCTTTTTAATATGTAAAATAAATCTGATCCAATGTTTAAAAGGACTTATTTTCAATATATCTCTAAAAGAAGAATCCTCAGACTGTGTAACTAATTTTCATGAAAAAATTTAAGCTTAGAAGTTCTTAAAATAGTTGCAATTCAATTTTGTGGATATTTTTGATTTATTACATTTTAAATTAAAAATTAACTAAAAAAATGAATTATAACATAACGTGTTATAATTCTTTTTTTTAGTCAACATTCTATTAACATTCTATTTTTTTTAATCAACATTCTATGAGTTTAAATTTTTGGTTATAGGATCCAATATCCACTATTAACCATGAAAATCATATTGACTTTCTTTTTGTGTTCTTCGTATTCTTTCATCGCGCATGGTTTTGATGATGCAATTATAGTAAGATTACAACGCTTTACAGAGAATTAAAAGTGAACAACAATCAAGATTTTCTTTTGGACACAAAAATATCCATAAGAGTATGATTTAGCAATATAGGTGTACGAACTGAAATTAAATTAAAAAGAATATTTTAGAATAAATTCAAAGTAATTTATTTTAAGAAATTCAATTGTTTTTACATCTTCTTCCAAAGAAAAATCATCATATTCCTTTAGAATGACCACTATTTTCAGATAATACTAACAAATAGATTTCAATAGGAATATATCCTCTCAAACCTTTATAAAAATGATTTGTTTCATTCCCTTTAGACACTTTTCTTTCTCATATATATATATATATATATATATATATATATATATATATATATATATATATATATATATATATATATATATATATATATATATATATATATATATATATATATATATATATATATATATATATATATATATATATATATATATATATATATATATATATATATATATATATATATATATATATATATATATATATATATATATATATATATATATATATATATATATATATATATTATTGTACAGAGGGAATCAAAATCGAAACTGAATAACACTTTTATAATTTTAATTATACTTTTTGGACAAATATGAATGTAATTTTAGTTAATTTTATTGTGTTTCATCTCTTTTCATTGTAATGTTCAAAAATACCTTCCATTAAAATAAAATTACAAACTTCAAACAATCTTCTAATGTTTATATATATATATATATATATATATATATATATATATATATATATATATATATATATATATATATATATATATGTATATAATGTGATAAATAATAATTATTTTGATTGTTATCAGTTCTGTTACTTATATTTTTTAAATGTTATAACTTATTTACATTTCATTTTTATAATAAATAAATTGCAATCAATAACAAGTACTAAATACTCGTAATGAACTCCGTTCTAACTACAGATTTAAATATTCTCATATACAGTAATATCCTTCATTTATGAATATTCGTAAAAAGTTTTTTATCATAGAAATAGGCGAATTCTTAATTTTATAAATTTTTCTATTCCTTTACAAAAGACCCGATAAAAATATGGTTTTTTTTTCCAAAGGCGGGCACAAGAGGGTTGAACCCTATGGCACAATAAGGCCAGAAACTGCTACTCATTTGTCGTTTCCCAGCGACCAACTGTGACCAAGTCACGGAGGCGAGTAGCATTACCCGCATCATACCACCACAAACCCGTTTATAGGGTGGGCCACATTCTTACATCATCACGGAAGAAAGGATAGCGGAACACAGAGAAAGAAAGTAACATCCATGCCCGAACCGGTATTCGAACCCAGGATCCACAGCTCAAGAGTCAGGAACTAACCACTCAGCCATCGGTCGGCCGATAAAATATGTAGTAATGTGTATATACCTGACACGATCCTTTTTTTCATGCCTTGTATAGTCTTCAAAATGTAAATCATTTATTATCAGTAAGGAAATGATATTTTATCATATTAGGAAATATGATATTTTTTGTATATTTATTATCAGCAAGGAAATATGATATTATTAGCGTCTCTAAAATAAAAGATGCAATCTGCTTTTTCATTGAATAAAACACTGAGCTTATTTAAATTTAACCACTCTGTGTTTATGGAATTTTATCCAGCTTGCAGTTTGTAGATTTCATTTTTATATACATTTTCATGTTATTTATATGTTTGTAGATTTCATTTTTATGTCACCTTTATGTTTAATTTAACATGAAATTTGTTTTTCTTTTTATATTCCAAGTGAATGAAATTATTAATGCAATTTTGTCTACATTAATAAAAAATATATTTTATGCATAGCCAAATGAGATAATAAAGCACATAACATGAAAAACAATAATAATAAAATTCATTTTCAAGATAAATAAATATATTTACTAACAATTAAGCATGAAAATATTTTCTTCGTTTGATTATATGTAGTAAGCAATTCTTTCTTTTTGCCATTTTTATCATCACTTATTGGATCATAATTCTAAAGTCATGAAACCTTATTTGAGCAATTTATTTTCAAAATTAAGATTCAATTTTCATCGACATAAATTTAAATCATTATAACTACATTATTTTATATATCAGTCTAGATTTAATTCTTAATTTTAAGTTTAATTATATTCATTAATAAATAATAGAAAATTAAATAAATCAGTGAGAAAAAATTTAAATTTATTTATTAATCATAATATAATTGGAATTTCAAAAAAGGGAATTTTAAGAGTTAAAATTTCATATTGATATACGTTATATTCGAATATATTTCCGTGCTAAGATCTATTAATACAAAAACAGATTTTTTTCATAGAATAATATTTGCGAATAAAAGTCAATTTTATTATCTAGGAAATATGATATCATAAGCTTAATGTATAAATTATAGAACAAAGTAATGAGCCATAATTATCATACTGTTGTGCAATTATCAGCAATTTTCTAATTAATTTATGAGGTACAGTAAAGATCAATTTACCAGAGAAAATTTAGGAGTACAATTAAGAAATAAAGTATAACACTTAATTTGATGACATATAAAGAAATTCCATTTTGTTTGAAATTAATTTTTTACTTAGAAAAAATGAGAAATTGAAATAAGACATGTGAAATTTTACTGCAAATATATTTTTTCAAAAAGTTCAATTTTTTCATGTCATCAATACAATTACAACTGGAAAACTGTTAGAATATTGTTTAAAAGTGGATAATTAGTTAAATATAAATTATTTTTTTCTCAAAAACATTATGAGTTAATATTATGAGTAAGCATTTGAAATTAATTATAATGACTTCAGATATTAAAGATGAAGGAACTAATCCTATGCGAATTTACATTCTCTTAAATTAAATCAGAATAAATTAATATAAAGTATATGTTCCAATTATCTGAATCAGTAGGCACCGAATCCTATTTGGATGATCAAAAATTGGGTTAGTTGAATTTTTTTTTTTAAAAAAAGATCCATTTTTAATTGTTTGTATTTTGAAAATGGGAGAAAAAACAACATATTTTTAAGGAAAAATAACTTTTAATCAATTAAACGAAAAGGCAACACTTTTCCATGTTAACTTAAAAGTGTTGCCTTTTCATTACAAGTTTTACTTACAGTGCTGTACATTAATACAGTATTTATGTGGTGCTGTAATTGCAATTTATACTGCTTGGTGAACATCTCGGTCAGAGTAAGCTGTTTTACTGTCTTCATCCGTTTTCAGGCAACTGATTAATCTTGAGAATTTGCATGTGGTCACTCTTGAGTTGATCCTCGATCCATTTCAAATTAGTTTCAAACAATCAAATGTTTCATTAACTGATGGTCACCCTGTGTGCTTCAATTTGGACATAAGGTTGTCTTCTTAATCGACGCTTTCAATAATTTTACCATCATTTGCAATTTGAAATCCAGGCTTTGACTCATAACCCTTCCTCCAATTTTCTCAGCACTGACAACTGAACATCCAGGAATTTCTTGAAGAATGTTTCTGAATTCTCCAAGTGACATGCCTTAGATTCTTATCTTTTCCCTTCTCTTATAAATCATGAAGTGGTTGTTTCTTCGTTTCAGTTGAGATTGTGATTACAATATTTTATTACGATTCTCATTAGTTTAAAATATCCATGACATCATATAACGTTTCATCTATATCATATGGTATTGAGACGGAGTCATGCATTCGACTTGTCAACGATTTTGCGATATACCTTCAAATCACGTTCTCCGAGTGCCAGCAAGCAAGACGAATATCTAAATATCGTCGACGAAGTTTCTTAGTCCACTCGAGGTTTTTACCAACAATATTTTTTTAATTATAAATTTTCTGTTCGTGTAAAAGTTTTCAAAATAATCAAAATTACCTGTGTTTCAAAATAAGACAATAACGAAAAAGAAAAAGCGAGGAAAGAGAAGACAAAAACATTCACTTTATAGTTAGTTTAAATCGGAAAGGATGATTTAAATATGTTTAAATATTTATTATATGGGAAAGTCTTTTTCTTGAGATTTTTTCTTTTCCTGATTTTCCTCCTCTTCTTCGATCTAATTTATTATTCTGAAATTCTAAAAGTTATTCCAATAATTAGCGATTCGTATAATTGTAGGTCTACTATATATTTTGATAAATAACAATATGAATCATTGCTTTATTATTATGATCATACTTCACGCAGCATTTTGAGTATTTTTCATATATATAAAAGATTTTGTTTGAATTATAATCATACCATTCATAAAAATGTGATAATTTTATTATTAAAACTACAATTTTAAATAAATTGCTTATAATTAGGTTCTAATTAATTTATCATTTAATCATGTATATATATATATATATATATATATATATATATATATATATATATATATATATATATATATATATATATATATATATATATATATATATTTTATATATATATATATATATATATATATATATATATATATATATATATATATATATATATATATATATATATATATATATATATATATATATATATATATACATATATATATATATATATATATATATATATATATATATTAAAGATTTATGGTTTACTTGAATGATAAATATAAATATAGTTATTATGATATTAAATTGTTATTAAATCATATTATTTGTGTCTTTTTTTTTTTTTTTGAAAATGTAGGTTAAGAATTAAAAACTGTTTTTTTTTTTTGTAACTGTATGAATGCAAATTTAATATCGCTTAGTATTACGTGTTATTTCTAACATAACAACTAAAAGTCAATGAAGAGTGTTTGAATATTTATCAAAGGCTGTTCAGGAAACATTGTCCCACAGATAGCGGGGAGACATCATCCGCCTTAAGGGAAGAGATATAAAAATCCATTAAGCACCTTCTTCCGACAAACATGTTATGCAGAAGAGGGAAAAACATTCATCTTATGTTGTTCTGCAGTAACTAGAATCAGACCTAGACTATCCAGCTTAGAGATCAAAAACTTTCGCAGTGTGACAGTGAATCTATTGATGGATAAACTATTTAATTTTTAATACATATTTTTATAATTAGTACAATGTATCCCTTCATACTTAATTTGTTAGTTATAAATGTGACTTTATTAAGACTTATATATATATATATATATATATATATATATATATATATATATATATATATATATATATATATATATATATATATATATATATATATATATATATATATATATATATATATATATATATATATATATATATATATATATATATATATATATATATATATATATATATATATATATATATATATATATATATATATATATATATATATATATATATATATATATATATATATATATATATATATATGTATATATATATATATATATATATATATATATATATATATATATATATATATATATATATATATATATATATATATATATATATATATATATATATATATATATATATATAACTTATTACTACATAATTAATAAAGACTTCTGAGATATAATTATAAAATAAAATTAAAGGTTAGACGAAGATTTTGCCTCGTACATAGTATTAGTACTAGCTCTTAATCTCCTCAATCTGATAAGAATATTATTGCAGTTTATCTCTAATGATGACATAATTCTTTAGTTATGTATATGACTTGATTGTATTGAATTACAATCCAAATCTCTCTGGTTACCATTTTATAAATCATTTAAATCATTAAAATATATATGATTATTTTCATATTGTAAGAATATTTTGAATATTTCATTTTAATTGGTACTGGGGTCTAAATTTTTGCTTTGAATAATTCTTGCGTGAAGGTCAGAAAATAGAAACTATGAATGGGAATTCTTAACATTTACTGCTTTATATTATTATTATTTTACGATTAAAGACTATATTTCAACCAACGACTTCTGAAACATTTTCAAAATAATCATTTCTTTTGTTATTTAAAAACTTATTTTGATGTATAACAGAAAATATGTTACAAAAGTATGAAAATATTTCAGTAAAGTTTGATTTCATGAAATCAGATCAAGATTTAAATATCAATTGTTTATTTCTAGAAATCATTGATTTTTAAATCAATTTGATTGTAAAATTGTTTTTTTATAATTGAAACTTCATTTTTATGAAACTTTTTTTAAGTATTAAGATTTCGTAAAATATATACCACAAAGTAAAATTAGTTCTTTAAGTATTATTTAGAATATTTTTGTATATTACTTGAAAAACATTTCTTAGTTCATATACGTTACTTTATTATATATTAAATACGATTACATTTTAATACGATTCTTTTCCACGTATTAAGGATATTTGTGTACATATTTCTGCTAATAAATATTTTTAAGTTTAATATTATTCATTCTGAATGTATACATATTCTAATCTCCAAATAAATATCTCTAACATAAGCACATTTTTATTTTCGAGTTAAGGCTTAAAGAATCGTATTTTTAATAATGAATTACATGCAATTAGTTTATTTATAATAAAAGTATTTTAACTTTATGGTAAAAGAATTTCGCATTTTTTTATTATAAATATATACATAAGCAATGAACTTAATTATTCAGTACTAATTTAATAAAAATTAAGCATATATTCAATAGAAATTCTCTTTTCTTCGTATTATAATAATTAAAATCTGTCCTCAAATTTAATAAAGTAAAGAAAGATATTAAAAATCTATACGCATAGTTTTAAAAATTTGTTTGTAGTTATTATAATATAAAATATTAGATTCCTGTTTAGTTTAAAGAGAGCTTCTTCATAAATTATAGTGGCTATGTTCATTATTAGCTCATTAATAATAATAGTTAAACTAAAAATAGAATTGCTTTCAACTCGATTTATATGCTAATATTCTTCGTGGAATATAAATACTTTAATATTTCTTTAATATTTTAAATTGGATAAAATTTCACTAAAGACACTTTTAAAACTCTAATGACTAAATGGAAAACTAATGTAATAACGAAGAGAAGATAAATATAATTAACAGCATTCAAGAATAATGTTTAAAATCCAATAATTAAAAAAATTATATAATATGCATTAAAACGAAGTGTTTAGTTCAATTTTGGCCTTTGGATGAAAGTATATTAACTTATCATTGAGCCATGAAAAATAACTAGTGCTTTTAGTTGGAATCACTAATTTCTCTCTCAATTAAAAACTCTCTCTCTCTCTTTCAGACTTTTATCATGTTTAAATGATATTCTGAAAGATTATGTAATATAAAATTATATAATCTTTCAGAATATTAATAATTTATTAGGTTAAAATTTCCTTTTCTAACTTTATTTATGAAAAAAAGCTTATAGCTGTTTTCCGTTTCTTAAAATTTATTATATCATTCATTTTCACTTAACATTTTATAATGTTTGAAAATACTTTTACAGAAATACTTACTTAAATCTTTAAAAATATTTCACAATAACATTTTTCTTGGGTGGACTTTAAATATATTTAATCTTATAATTCTTTTACAATATTATTTTTATTGCAGTTAATATCATGCATAACTGCTGCTAAATAGTTTACACACATATAATAATATTGATATTAAAAAAAACAAAATTTATAATATCTAATTCATACAAGTAGTAATGTTCGCAAAAGGAGATATATGAATATTGAATATGGGAAAAGCTATGTTAAGTTTCATTATAGAATTGAAGGAATTTTTTTTAACTAAAATAATCCTGCATTGCACATTGTTGAGAAAATATCCTCTTTATACCATTTTAGTTTACAAAATGAAGATTACTCAGTTCAAATTGGCAGAAATATACATAAAATCTATTTCATACGAATAAATATGCACAAATTTTCACAATTTTAAGTAAATTTTATTTTATATTTTCTTATCATTGGTGTTATGATATCATTTTAAAATTATTTATTAAAATAATTGCTTGATTAATTATTCAGAATTAGATCCTTAGTTTATTATTTAATAAATATATGTGAAGGTGAATCCGTTCAAATTATAGATTAGCTTTAGTTTTGGCATTATTCCATAAAAACGACTAACTGTCATTATCTCTTGTAGATAATTAATTTCACTGGGTAACTTGGCAGGCATTTGGGTGACGAACCCTATGCTACAACAAAGCCAGAAACTGCTACTCATTTGTCGTTACCCAGCGGGCACCTGCAAACCATGTCATGGAGGCAAGTAGCGTTACCCGCGTCATACCACCACACACCCGTTTATTGGGTGGGCCACATTCATACATCAACACAGAATAAAGGACAGAGAAACACACAGAGAGAACAGATAAATAAAATAACATCCATTACCGAACCGGGATTCGAACCCATTACCCAAAGCTCAGGAATCAGTAACGCTTACCACTCAGACATCGGTCGGCATATATATATATATATATATATATATATATATATATATATATATATATATATATATATATATATATATGTATGTATGTTGGTATGCATGTATAAGTATTAGAAGCTTGAAAAAATAAAAAGAGATGAAAGAACATTAAAAGCAATCTGTATAGCTCAGTTTACGAATAAAAATAATTGAGAAAGACAAGGGTATGTAAGTAATTATACGAATCATAAATAACTTATGCCGTGTAACTGACAGCATAGGACATTTTTCTCTTTCTTTAACAGAAAATGATAAAAAATGAAGAAGTCTTTACTATAGTCACACACATGGAAACAAGAGATATTACTTATCATGTTTATAATACAATATTCCACACACACACCCCATCAACAATAATATATTTTCCATGAATACAACTGATTGTTAAATTTTCAAATTCTAAATGTTAATTACTATTTCTAAAATAAATACTATTATAAAGGAAAAAATTTGAAAAATGGTGATTATTATACATTTCGATAAAATGTAATGGGAAGAGAAAGAGAGAGAAACTTGATTTTATATAACTTAAATATACTGAGAATTGAAATTTAATAATTCAAAGATACTTTTCCAAAATGTTTATAACATTTCAATTAAATTTATTTAGGTGTTTTGTGGTTTTCAAAACTGAATTATAATATTATTGTGTTAAACCAAAACACACAAAGCTAAGAATAATCTTTCTTAAGTAATGGATGTTACTAAAAATTTTTAAAGTCAAAAATATTATTTTGAAATTTGATAGCGAAATACATTAGAAAATAATAAGACTGCTGATTTGTATTAAGCAATTTAGTTTAATCCAGTATTATACATTTACAACTGTCAATTAAACATCAAAAATTTCTTAAAATTTGTAGTAAAACACAAAGAATTCCATGCAAACATAAAAATTTGAGATAATATCAGTCAAGAAAAATTTTGTCTTCTAACAATGTTTTATTCAATATTCTGATGTTAATAAAATTTTTAGTCTAAATAGTTCTTAAATACTGTTATTGGGCTATGTTGTTTCAGAAGGGTTATGAATTTTTAATTCTGAATAAACTGCTTAATTGTTATTTTATATTTAATAAATGAATCCTTTAATTGTTATTGATTCTATTTAAATAAATAAAATTTGATAAACAAAGCATTTAATAATAGAAATTTTAAATTTTTTAAATTATATTATTGCTTAACTTTTTATATTATTGCTTAACTTTAAATTACAATTCACATTAATTTGTTTTGAAAAAAAATCTTCCACGAGAATTTATTAAAATATTTATACTAAGTTCCAATTTAATTTATTAAATTATTTTTGGTGTACACCTGATCAAAAAAGTCAAATTCTTTTGCGTTCATTATTTATTATTATATTTACTGTAAACTTAATTTAGATAAATTCAAATAAACATTTTCAGCTGTTAAACTATTAATTATTATTTGTTTCTCTTCCCCGTAATCTATTATGACACATGTATACATGCATTATTTCTTAATATAACATTCACGTTAATGAACTACTAAAATAAAAATGCAAAATTAGCAACTCATATACGAATTATAAATATTAAAAAATACATTTTTTTATTAAATTTTCGAATGTAAATATATCTTACAGATTTATTTACATTCAAAACACACCCTGTCTATGGTAATATATGTGGGAAAATATAAATTGTTTGAAGTACGCAATTCGAGTCTTTAATGGATCATTACATTTTCAAAATGACTTTCTTTAGTTAAAAACATAAAGTAACGGTATTATATTAAAAGTATGTAAGGTGAACATTTCATTCTTGTTGAGGAATCAATAATTCTAATGGCAATAATTTCATTACAAGTCGAAATTTTCGTGAGGCTTTTTTCTTTCAAGCATTCATTCATTCATTGTCGTGTACCAGCTACGCTGGCAACAAAGGGTGCGCTGCTCCACTTTTCCAATTAAACAACATTTAGGTGTGGAGTCCGACTTCTTCAGTACACACATGCCATAGGTACCCGTTTATAGGGTAGACAACCATTCACACCTCATTCATACAAGAAAAGGACAAAGACAGGATAGTTGAGAGAGAAAGTACATCCATGCCCGAACCGGCAATCGAACCCAGGACCTCCTTATCCGTAGTCAGGCACGCTGATCAGTAGATAGGTTGGTCGGCGCTTTTTTCTTTATAACATGCAAATGACATGATTAATACAAACAAATATTAGTTTAAATAAAATCAAAATTAATGCCATTAGTATGTCATGAAAAATTAGAAACACAGCTCTCTCTCTTTATTCATTTTTTATTATTCTAGAAATGAACTCTATTTATGTATTCATAGATTTATTTTAAAATAATTTTTTAAAAACGAGATAAAAACGTTTATGAAAAAATAGTTTTGTATCTCAAACATAAATTTTAAATTATGTCATTGTTTCGTCATGATATTCAAAATAAAAGAGCTTTTTCTAATCTTCTTTAATTCTTTAAAAGACTTTAAAATAAGACAAATGCTATTGAAGCAGAAAAAATGTTTCCCAAAACATTTTCCGGTCTATTTCTCAAATTAAATTGGTTTTCGTAAAATATATGCATAAAGTTTATCTTTGAGTTGTTTGAAGTTATTTAAATGGAATTCAATATCGTTAGTGTACAATCTATTGAATTTTCAAAACTTATTTTTGTGCGTTGAAGCAAGAAAATTAAGAGTTTCAGTTTTTAAACTTAGGTTAGATATACTTTTCACGATTTAAATTCATGTAAATGACGTCAATTTAATTTCTTTTTTTAAAATTTAAAAAATGTTATCACACAAGTAAATTACTATTTTTCGCTTATTAATATTTATTCTTAAAGGATGTCTTTGTTTGACTTTCAAAAATTAATAAAGTTAAGGTCGTGTAAATTTACTAATTTAAGTATCTTATATTTATTAATACAAAATTTTTAAAAAACAATTATTTTAAAATATTCTTTACATTATGAAATAACTTTTGATATTTAACTCTTTCAGTGCTACACATTTTACTTATTATTAGATAAATGAAATGAATAAAAAATTTTAAACTAACGTCACATTGAAATTGAATAAGATATTACTATAAACTCTGTCAATGTCTTCCCAAAAAATATTTATCACCTGTTTGCAAAAAAGTGAAATTTATACATATTTTAAGAGTTTGAAATTTTGCTTTTACTATTATTATATTAGTAATCATTATGTTTAAGATTGACAGATTCGTTATTTATAAAATTAAATAATCTTATAATATAGTTTTTACTATGCTTTGTCACATTAGTACTTCAAAAATATTTTTATGCTCAAGATGGTTAGTATTGGGGACAACAACTGCTTAAAATAGACTAAAAACCGGTGCAAATATTTACGTCAGAGATAAAAACCAAATTCATGATTATTTGAAAAAAGCGCTAACCCTTCAGCTATTAGTGAGTCCCAAAGTTGAGAAATAAATTTATTTTCTAAGAACAGATGCCTAAGGCTTTAAACATTTCGTAATAACTTCGTGTCTGTTCAAAAAATACATTACTGAACTTTTTTTAAATGCAACAGTTCAAAGATGAAAGATAAAATATTTACAAATGAAATGCAAAATTTACTTTTAAAATAATTTTTAAAAAAGCTCTAAAAACTGAAATTACAAACATCACCGTGTTATATAACACTTAATATATAAATATATACACTTATATAAAAACACAGAAATCGACAAATATATTTCAAACAAAATTAGGACACATTGAATTAAATGGAGTTGGGCTAAAATATAAATGATTGGTAACATTTCCAAATTTTTTAAAATTTTATATTTAAGCTTAAATTTTAAATAAAAATTATATATTTCGTTTTTCAATAGTTTTTAAATTTTCTTTCAAAATAAAAAAAATTCTCATATAAAAACAGCTTTAGCTTTAAAAAATATATTTAATTTCTAAATATATATACTAAACTATTGATATGAATTAGCAAAAATTAATATATAAAAGTATAATGTTTTTCCTAATATATGTGACTGAGATATATCCTCGGGAGACTAAAAATAAAATTCCTTTTTTAATATGTAAAAGAAATTACATCAAAAGTTATTGATCTTTTTTGTGGTATTATTGCATAATACACATCGCTAATTTTTTAGAGGCTATAGTCGATTAAGCACAATGTCAATGTTTTGCTGGAATCATATACATGATTAGGAAATAATAACTACTGGGCTACCTCGTTTTGATTTAATTTTATCAAATAGTTTTCTACTTATATCTATTTTTATCACACTTCGAAATATTGCTGATGTCTTATTCCTCATAATCTAATCCATCGGCTAGATCAAGTCCACAAGCCCATGAATCTTCAGAAAATAGTAAGCAGGATAAGGAAGGTTGAAGAGGTCAATTCTATATCTAAAACTGCATAGTTTAGTATACGATTGGACAATGATCAAAAGAGAGAAACATGATCTGACTCAAAATGAGGTCTGATTACAAATATAAAACTAAATCCGAGTTTCCTAAATTAAATCTTGGCATGTTTTGTTGATTATTTTAATAAATCATAAATCCTGGTAAGTATTATACTAAAAAGTAAAAAAAAAATAAATAAATAAAAATAAAAAAATAAAAATAAATAAATATTGAATGAATATAAATAAATAGTGGTGAAGGATCTTCTCATATATTTTTAAGACTTACAGATTGCTATGTAACAAAATCTGCCTTTGTGAATTAGAAATTTCTTGCAAAAAAATTAAACATTTGTAATTTTTTAATATTGCTTTTACAACGGAAAAATTGAAATTTTATATTTTTGTCCCTCCATAAAAGCTGGTGGCATTCAGAGCGGAATCAATAATTTTCAATTAAAGATGTTTACTCCCAATAAGGTAGCCTTATGTAATTGAAAATTCTTTTGAATTAAATATCATTATTCATTTTCTTTCATTTTCTTTGTATTCCAAACTGGTTATTTAATGCATCGGTGTTCATTACTCTATTTGAAACGTATTATACCTGAACCTTTTTCTTGGTGTCTATTTTCCTGGAAGTGTTTCTTAAATATTATCAAGTGAAAAAGCATCAGAAAACAGATACCTAACTCTCATAAATGTAGCCTTAACTAAATTTAGCTTTGTTTCATGTAATAATACAAGGCTATGTCAAAATCATTTAAATTTATGGCATAAACTAATTCAAATATTTCATCTAAAAATCAAGGAATTATTTTCATGATCATTTTGGAACACATATTTGAGAAATGGGGAAAATATGAGCAATTCAGTTATTCACTAAACTGTAGAAGTCATTCTATAAATATTGAAGAATTTTGAAAATGTTCAAAACTAAAGATTCTTATAAAATATTTTATATATATATATATATATATATATATATATATATATATATATATATATATATATATATATATATATATATATATATATATATATATATATATATATATATATATATATATATATATATATATATATATATATATATATATATATATATATATATGTAGCCATACTGTAATGTACTGTTTTTCAAAAAATGAAGTACATATTAGGCAGATACCTTGGTAAAGCTCTCAAAATCAATCTCAATATCTACAGCAACCTTCAAGCATTTAACAACATTTTAGAGAGCCCTTCTATAGAACGAAATTTGATTACCCATAAAAAATAATTCGAAATTCAGTAACATGAAAAGTAAATTTATTATTTTCTTTTTTACATCTTACAGTTTCGAAATCTAATTTACAAATTTAGACATTTCTTTTCCGCTAAACTTATTTTTACTAATATGACAATTAGTTTTGCAATAAAAGATTTTACGAACAAATTTTAATTGTTTTGTATTGCATGTTTTTACTGAATAATTTGTATCGATTAATTTATGCGCATGCATAACATTTCTGCTACTTGAATGAGCATGCTTTCATTAATTTCCTACAGGCCTACCAGTTAAATTATCTAACATAAGTACATATTTATTATTCCTAGTCATTCTCATTTGAACGAAATAGTGTAAGATAATAAAAATGAGACTCTGCTTCACATGAAATCTATTTTGATGACATGAAAGTATGTATTTCCAGGCAAAAAGTATATAAGACTAAGTCACAGATAATGTGAATCACCCTTTCTATGATAACGTGTGATCACAAAAATGATAATTTATGATCAATAGCCTGACACACAGAGGGTATACTGCAATACTTTTAAGACATGGAACGAGTATCTTCAAAACGAGACTACGGGTCTGAAAAGGGTACAATCAGTTTATATGTGTATATATTCCAAGTGATTGTTACATGATTGAGAGGTTAGTTGTAGGACTCGGGTAAATGCGTTTTCTCAAACAGCCTCAAATTTATAGGATGTTAGAATATAAGGATCACTTTTACTGTACGGTCACACTTGGCGCGTTTTTTATTTATTTATTTTTTATTTTATTTATTTTTTTTGGCGAAAATTTTTACTGGAAACCCGGCAAACTAGTATTTTGCAAACCCTATTTGTCATTAATTTCTCATGAATATTTAATGATTTAAATTCATTAATATAAAATTTAATCAAAAAATTTTATGGATAATTTAACATATCAACTTTATTATTTTACCATTGATGTTTTAAATCTATAAATCTGCTTCTTTTGTTAATTTTGTAAAATTAGTTGAGCATATTGTTAGATACCAACAATGTATGAAATATTTGTCATTATTTAAGCCATTTTCATCCCGTCGTTTTTCCCGATCAGAAATTCGTCATACGGTCACCCTTGGCGACTTTTTGAAAATTTCGCCAAGGGTGACCGTACGGTAAATTTTTACCTAGAATAACATACTTGGTACATTAATGTTGACAACAGTCAATGGTTCATTTGAAGAATGAACACAAAACAGTTTATTGTATAAACATTTCTAAGCGCTCTATTTAATATTGATTATCACAATCTACTCCATTATCAAAAATATTAATCGCCGATTTCTCATGACATTGATTATTTATGAATGTCCAACACTACAGTCATTATCATTCATCTCACCATCATTCGTTCTCTTGGCCTAAGTACTCACAATAAAAGGCTGGTGAGCTGTTGATTTTTGGATATATTCATTCTGATTATATTGGCCATATGATTGATTCTCTACCAGAATTGCTTATATTAACACTTTTTCAAATAACAGACAAAATTTTCATCGAAAGAATGATGTTTCACATTTTCCATGATTGCTAAGAACAAAATGTATATTATTCCTAGCAATCATATGTTTTCCATGTCGACTAGGTAAACTTAATGTTCAATAATGTCAATGGTCATAATATCTTGGCTTTTAGTATATAATATTACTCAAAATTAAGATTTTGAAGAATAAAACAAAAAATAAAATGTATAATATTTTAAAGGATGAACAATTGAATGTTTTTAAAATTATAAGTGCAAAGTTATTTGCATACTTTATCTTTTACTCTCCTTTAAAAAATCAATTTGAGAAAACCCGAAAATCTATCAGAACGTTATATGACTTTTGGGACATTTCTATTCATTTTAATAATGCTGAAGACATTATTGTAGTCTTACTAAAGTGACTTGATACTATTATCTATCAATTTTTACTTAATTATTAAATATTCCAAAAGTATTCAATATAATTAGCGAAACCAAAATAAAAAGGAAAGATTAAATTCCAAATTCAACCTCTATTTCAAGAACCCCCCTCCCTTAAAATTTTATATATAAGCTTTTTTGAGACTTTGTTGTAAATACAAAAAGAAAGCTTAGCCAAATCCAAAAGCCTCTGAACAAAAATACAAGCAGATAATTAAATAAATTTCGAAACATAGATTAGTAGATAAAATGTAAATATACTATACAAGACTAATATCTATTATACAAGTTTATGCATTGTACAAGATTAGAAAACATTACATTAATTAATAAACAACAGAATAAAAAAAGATAACGTAAGAAAATTTTATCCTAGTTACAATGCATTTAAATCTCAACTAACCAAAAACCCCAGACAATTTAATCAATTATTTTAAATAACTACTGTACTGAAACTCTTGATATCTAAGGATCAATTTCATTCTTAATTTAAGTATATTATGGTAAATAATATACAATACGAATTCAAAAGAAGCCTTAAAATATCTATAAGAAACTCTCTTCAATTGGAATGATTCAAAATTAAAAGGCAATCTAATTCATTAAAAATATAAACGTGAAACAAAATGTAAAATTCAATCTTCATTTGTCTGGGTTAATTGCAAAGTCATTAATTGACCTGTCTGGGTTAATACCACATCTTCCGAAAACTGGAATCAGACTAAACCTTCTAAATCACTAAGAAATTTATTAAAACCATTTTTTTAACCAACTATTCTTGAAAATTTTGGCAGCTTTAATGAAATTTCTTTCATTATTATGTATCTTCATCATTTCAAATTGCGAATATAAAACGTTATGAAGACTTCTCTTTATAAATTTGTATTAAAGTCAAAATCAAATTCAAAAAAGTATCTTTTATCCTTAATTCCAATATCAATATAATTATTTTTTAATCTGATATTTACGGATAATCCAAATAAAACTATTCTCATCGATATTTAACTTTGTTTTTATTTTAAATATTTGTTTAGATAAGTTTTAATACATAACAGGCATGTTAAATTAAACTTAAGTTATATGGGTTAAAGACTGTCACCAATCAGACTTTTCTAACGGAAATACGATCTACATTGGATTAAGTGGAATTATTGCATGTAATTTACATCTGGGATTTAATTTGTTCTCTTTCACTCTTTGTCACTATATCTCAAAGTAAAGGAGAATTAAAATTGTTGATTTTGGCATGAATAGACATTGGAAGCATTGTCACTATATCAAAGTAAAGGAAAAGTAAAATTGTTGATTTTGGCATGAATAGACATTGGAAGCATTTCTGTTTAAATGACACAGAAATTAATATTAGTCATCACATAATCTTCATAAAGTATGGACTGGAAACTAATCTCTATTATTTTGGATGCTTAACTTTTAATTATAAATTTCAGCTTTCATAATAAAGACGATTTAATTTAGACAGACTACATTGAAAAAAATCTCAATTCACACAAGCAACAATAGAAACAATGTTTTCAGTCCTTGTTTTTATCTTTGTTTTTCAATCCTGTTCATTCTTTGCGTCGATTTGAAGTTTAATTCTGTATACACATATAAAGAACAGAGAATATTATTATTCATAACGCAAAGCACTATGGGATAGAAAAGTCCGAATATACTACAGAAAACATGGGCACCTCTTTTTTTTAAATTTTATCACGTGCATATTTATACCCTTTTTATAAAGTTTTGGTTTACAGTTAATATTTTATATATAATATATTCAGTGATACATGAATAACAGTTCCATTACCTCAACAAGAATTTTTTGATTAATATTTCATTTGACAATATTGATGTTTTATTCATTAAAAATTTAATTTAAATGTGATAATTTTTTTAAATTTTTAATTAAAAAATAAATTTGTATTGAGGAAAATGTTAAAATACTTCAAACATATATATAGTTATCATTAAAGACATTTTCATTCTACGTCAAATTATAGGTACATGTTTTGTTCTTTAAAGGATAATTTGTGGAAAGTGCTACTAACGTTTTATTCATAAATATAAAAACTAAATAAATTCAGTTAATATCCATGAATATTTTATAAATATAGAATTATGGTATGATGTATTTCTTTCCAAATTGATAATGATATCTATGTTTATGTAACAAAAAATCAATACCCCATGATGATCATATTTAATTTCTCACGTTGAAACATGCATTTGAAGATCAATTCAATAAGTTGAAATTATATATATTTAAATGAAATAAATAACAATATTTCGAAATTCATTCCTGTATCTTTGGATTTGATCAACAGCAGAAATAATTGGGAAAACAATCATATATTTCCTTTAAATGAGATTGGCAATAATACCTGAATTCGAGATGACAAAACAAAAATAAAGACGCGTTTATTAATTGTTGATTTTCACAGCAATCATGCTGTCTAGACATGTTGATATTAATTTCACATACTCATCTGATGAAATCTCGATGTGCTATTCCCCATGCTTATCAATTTTTGGATTTCAAAGCATAATTTGAATATGTTCACTATTTCAAAATATTTTCATCGCGTTAAACTATAACAATTTTTTGACGCTACGCCGTATTTAAATTTCTTGCGGATGAAAGATTTATATCCAAGGAGCTATATATTTTCATGTACACTTGAATATAAATATTTTCTACTGTGAAGAGATATTTTAAATTAAATAAACTTAGATGATTGAAAATTAGTAAATCAGGAATTGTATTTTGTATACGAATTTAATTTTTTATATATATGTGCCTAGTTCCGATATTAAAATTTTACCCTCAACTTCAATGTTTAATGTTACAAATCCTCTGATTAATATAACATTAAAACTACATACATTACTATAATAAAATTATTAATAAAGAATTGATAAATTAATTTGATTTTAAGCTATTAAACTTATTATTAATTTATTATTTTATACAATGTGCGACATAAATTTCTAAAATCTTAATTTAGTTTTATATGCATAATTTTAAAAAAATATCCCAAAAATTTCCAATTCTAATAACATGTTATAAAAATTCGAGTTAAAGATATTAGTATAATATTATAGTAATCGAAATTTCAATATTAATGCTATCGATATCGTAATTAAATATTAGTGTAATCGAAATTTTAAAATATTTTCATGTGAGTTTAAACGAAACAAAATATTGATTTTTGCATATTTCGATAACACGTGAAAAACATGTTAAGTAATTTATATTAAGATCACATTACCATGACGAAGCAATATTTAATATTTTTATGCTAAAAATAAATTATTAAGCAAATTCATATAAATTTAGGATTTATTTTATATAAAAGCATGCTTTGACGAATATTATGTAAATTAGTAAGTGAACATTTCCTAACATTTTCTATACCTACGGACTAATACTTATGTGAGCGTATTAACATAAAAAATCATTAATAATTTATTAGTGAGTGTATTAACATAATTTTACAAACGTATTCAGTAAATTTTTAATTTAGAAACATTAAAAATATTATTTGTTCAATGTTCTTTTATCATAGTTATTTAAAATTTAAAATATTTTTGTAAATAATTTAATATAACTATAAAAACAAAATAAGTATTAAATTATATCCTTCATAGTTAAATTATTATTTTATGCAAGTAGAAAATAAGATGGAATGACAAACCAATTTTTAAAAATCATACAAACGTTAAATTGTCAGAAAATTCAAGATAAAAGTATGTATTTGTGAGAGAAGTGATTGTAACCAGGATAAAGATACAGAATATCGTAAATTAATATATAGTAAAGAAATAACACAAAACAAATGTGTTATGCAGTTTATTCAGCTAAAAATTACAGTTACACAATTCATAAAGGGAATGTAACGCAATATATGTTTAATGTAACACAATATATGCATCAATGGCAACAGCATCAATTTTATTATCATTAACATACCTAAATGGACCAAATTTCGGAAAATTTTAAAAAAATACGTTTTTTTTTACTATAACTGAAAGTGGGAGATTACTGATAGAAATTTCAAAAGTTGCTGTATTATGATCTCAATATTTTAATTCTAATATCTGTAAAGTAAAAAGTGTGTTGAATGAATAGTCAAATTTCTTGGCACAAAGCTAATTCTTGAACACATTAACTTAAGTATAGTTCCATAAGTCTATTACCCCTAATCTTTCGAGCGTGATTGCTATTTGCATCGAAATCATATTCAAATTATTTCCTTTTGTCTATGAATGCATATATCTGACTAATCACTTTAAACTCAGTATAAGAAATTGGGGAAATTGAATTGAATACTTTAGTTGAAATTTTGAATTGAATAATAAAATATCATTTGAACAGTCATTATTATTCTCAAGTACAAATGATAAAGCACAGAAAAATTTATTTTCAAAAAATACTGATCAACTTAAAATGTAATAAAATATCAAAAACCAACTTATGAAAAAACACAAACTCCTTTTTTGAAACTCAAAATTTTGCGATTTGTTTTATTTTTTAAAATATTCACCTATTCGATAGTATAATACAGTTTTCTTGGTTGGTTGGGTTTTATGGCGCAAGGTACAAAAATAGCCATGCTGCGCCAATTCAGTTTTGTTGGAGACGACAAACATCTCCCATTTAAATAAACTCTTCTTTCGAACTCTACATAAATTATTTATGAATTACAAACCTGGTAATTAATGATCGCTTACGACAATTCGAAATCGTTGATTTGTGTACATTTTTGCATGGAATGAATAAATACACTCTATTGATGATGTACTTGATTATTTTGTTGCAACAAATTCAAACCTTTGTTTAAGATGATTTATTAGAGATTTAATAGTATATTTGTGAAGCCACTTTTACCAAAACAGAGCTAATAAAATACATACCATTGCAACATAATTAAACTCTAGTTACCACAGTGTGATTATCTAACTGGAACTTAGCGAATAATCTTCTTTTAAACCATGCTAATATTGATTCCATTCATTTCTTATTTAAAATTCCATTTATTTTTGCAGTCATTTCATGGCTGAAGCTCAAATGTTCCATTTTGTGTCTCAACAGCATTGTTGTTGTATGAAAATAATTTTCAGACATCTGATTAGGGACGTAAAATTTTTTTAACAAATATTTTATCTTGTCGCCTGAATTAGTATTTGTTGAATCATTTTCGATAGATTTAGTTCTGCAATCTCTTTATTTATAATACAATGGTAAACCTTTATGTACTTAATTGATATTTCTGACCCCTAATGTCCTTCAGTTTTAAAAAGTGGAGAATACATTTTTGAATTTCCAGATTTTTATAGCTGTAGCGTGGTGACTACTCAGTTCTGTCTCAGAAAAGATTTCAATGTACTTTTTTCTTAACACATTAACTTTCCTCACATTTTGCCATTTTTACATAGAGCACCAAAACCTCGAATAAAATCTTGATAATTAGTCGCATTCTTATCAATTACAAAAATATTCAAATAATTGTATGTAAATTCATTTTTTAAATAAAATTCTGTTTAGCCATTATCATGTTTATTTAAGCTTCAATATACTTTGTGTATATATATATTACTTTTTTCTAACAAACTATTTATTAACAAATCCTATTTGTTGAATTATCTTTTAAGAAAAATTAAAATTAATAATATACAATATAGTATTTAAATCCTTTTATTTCATTTATTCATTTTTCTTTCAAAAAGTGATATGTATCTATATAGAAATGCCTATTTGTCATTTCATTGCTATAAATATAAAAATTTTTATTGCTTTGAAGGGACAAATATTAGAAGCTTAATGTATCGTAATGTAATCTTATAAATTTACCTCAAACTTTTTTTGAGCAATTATTCATCGAAAATGTTTAGAATTGCCATAAATTAACAAACTATTTTATTTCATCCTGTGAACTAACTAAATTAATAATTTGATTTTACTCATATACCAATATTTAAAAAAAATTTTCAAAAATATTATTTTATATAAAATATTTCAAATAGTTTTCAGCATTACAATAATAATTATTCTTTTCAAGCTGACCTATAAAACTACCTAGTTAAGCACAATGAATGAAGAAGCTCTTTAAAAGGAAATACAGCTAATGGAAGAGCTTCTCTGCCTTGGCATTCTTCCACATTCTTATTGTCTCTTTATTTTACAAGAATATGCATTTAACTTATTTAAATATTACAATACTCTGCTCTAGTCATCAAAATTATAATACATATACAGTAATTTGCTTACAAATATTATTTGTCAATTCCATTGCTCTAAAGACAAACCCTGTGAAATATACATTCGAGAATAAAGATTTTAGTAGAAAACAATTTAACTATTCATCAATTCTAGATGAAAATTTTTATATTAAAATATTTAATAAGAAAAATCAATGTATAATAGGTTTATTGTTATAATGCAATATTTAATAAAAAATTCCTTATTTAATCCTTATGTAAGGCCATAATGAGGTTTTATGAAAGATAAAAAGAGTATTACATAAAATTATTTAACTTTTATCATTTTTAAACATAATTAACAATTTTCTATAAGAGATCATTTAGAATGTTATACTAGAAATGATTAGTAAAACAACTGATAAAGTATTTTATGATTTTCATCACCATAGCTTTGTTGTTTTAAACTTTATATGGTATATGGAAATTTTAGAGCAATTAATAATTCCTGAATCTGCACTATTTTATTGTGATTATGAAAATACTAATATTATTCATTCATTTTTCATTTTTGATTTATAAATAAATTGCTCTATTACTCAAATACTCATTCCATACCATAATTTTTTTATGCATTATACAAATGAATTTACTCAATGACACAAATGCAATTAACACCGAATTTAACTAATTAGCAATTAAAAATTGTTGAGTGGAATTCAAAATGTAAAAGAACATATTACTAATGACAATTTAAAATATTAAGCAGTTTTATTTGTGTATGAATTGAAACATCATCTACAATAAATTAAAAATTTCTTTGGTAAAATGATTCTTGAAACTAAGTAAAATATTTTATAATTGATATTTTAGTAAAAACTTCTATTCAGCAATTAAAATCTATTTAATAAGCTACTTCTATGTTTTTATACATTGAATGAGTAACAAATAAATGGGAAGTAAAGAAATATTATGCTGTGATTGATATCTTCTGTAAAAAACACCAAATTGAGAGTGCTGAAAGTTTGTTTACTCTTAAGCGAATGAACCAAAAATTTGGGTACATCATTTCCAAGTAAAAAAAAATCCAAAAATATTTTCCAAACTTTTATGCATTCTTATCAAACAGAAATGCTAAAATAATCTTCAAACTTTAAGCATTTTAAAAGAAACTTTAATAACAATACAAGCTTTAATAGTTATGATTTCGAAAATTTGCATAACACTTAATCTCTTAAAAATATAATTAACGAAATCACCTATAATTATAATGTATACCATTGCAGCTATTTAAAAGATAAAATCAAATACTCTTTTAATAAAACTCAAACTACCTGATAACTATATTAAGTTTTCGAACTGCATGCTGATTAATAGTATATCAATAGGGATTCTTTTTAATTAAAATACTTATAATTTACATTTACGGATGATAAAGCTAAATATATTGAATCTCACCCAAAAATCTTAATTCACATCAGTAAATTTATTATATACATTAACAACGTTTTATCATTAGTCTTTAAAAACTCATTTTTGAAATTTACCAAAACTCTTTAAATACTAACGAAGTTTATTCAGAAAATTCTTTTAATGTAACAGCTTAGATGTCAAAAAAGAGTAACGTAAAATAAATATCATTATCTTAAAAAACTTACGATAAAAGTAGGAAAAATCAGTTGCAGAATAATTAAATTTGTCAATTAGAATTTTAATATTATTAATCGAATTTTCGTTAACATATTTATTAATCAAATTATCAGATTTTATTAATTCAATTCTGATTTCAACGAATTTATTAAAACCAGTCTCTCTTTTAAATTAGATTTAGTCAACAATTCAATTCCAAATATTTTGTAAATTTTTATTTCAAAAACACTTTTTAAATTAATCAAATAGTAATTTTCGATTTATATCCTACTAATTATTCTCCTAATTTCTACGTTAAATTAAATATTTTTAGATCAGGTAACCTAGCAAATTTCGTTGCAAATAATTCTTTCAGGTATGGATCATTTTGGAAGTTAGCCCTCTTTTAATTGATGATTATGAAAGTAATATCATTAGGGTTAAAAAGAACATTTAATGTTTTTGTAAGGTTTATAAATAATCTCTGCTTATTCAATTTTTCACAATGTTGTTGAAAAACTCTAAAAGCTATTGTTAACATGGTATATTTACATTATCCCTATTATGAATTTTATGGAATTTCAAAGATTAAAATTCTCTCTTTCTACCATTTCTTTCTATAATCTTTTGACAACATAAGTTTCTGCTCTTTTCCTTTTAAAAGTAGTTTTACACATAAAATGATATCTATATTAATTTTTAGCAACAAGCTTTTAATTTCCTTTTTTATTCTGTTCGACTCTTAACAGAAACAACTTTGCGTGTCAGCGTACCATTTGATATGTTAATCTTTATTTCCTCATTTCCTTTTCCTTTCTTTTTTAAATAAATATGATTTTTATATTTTACACACCACCAATTTATAGTTTGTTATTTTTTTTTGATAGTTTCACTTGAGAAACACTTGTTTACAATTTTTTCATTCTCTTTTGTTTTGACGTTCATTTTTCATTCAAAAACGTCGGGAAGAGTTTATTTTTATATTGATAACATTTTAGAGTATCCACATAACTGAATTCGAAACGCCTTTTCTTTGTCTCTTGTTTCCCTGATGAAAAGGACAACTTTTATTTTTATAGTCTCAAAAAAAATTTTTTTCTTTCTTCGAAAATTTCCTTTTCAAAATATCCTCTTTCCTTACTGTCTTTTACAGTAATTGTTTTCCTATGCAAAATAGTCAAAAATATTTTATGTTATTTGTTATTCAATTAAAATTTTGATTTTTTATTAATTGTCATATATATATATATATATATATATATATATATATATATATATATATATATATAATTAAAGATAAAATTTAATTACTCAATTAATCTAGAATATGCGTTATGCGTTTGAAGAATTATGGGCTGAATCATTATTTATCTCTCTCTCTCTCTCTCTTTCTCTCTCTCTATATATATATATATTGTTTATATACATATATGAGTTAAAAACATGGAATGTGAAGAGTAAAAAACAATTTTTATATAAAAGTCTAATATTGCATTAATTTTATTAAAAGTAACAAAGAAACATTTGTAGTCTATTACAAACAATGTTACTTGCGAAAGCAGCAAGCAATCAATCAAATAACTACAGAAATCTCTTGATACCATGACTGAGTCAGGTGAAAGCTTTGTAAGATACGTAATCAAAAAGCAAGGGTATTTTCCTAAGCTGTCATTTTATTGCACGGAAGAAAAGATTTATTACCAAAAGAATGTCTTCACTCTGAGAAAATATCTACCCTCTATCTTTGATTCTATTATAATATTGACTGTCTCAACAGTGTTACTTATTTCTTAGTATAGTACTATATTCCTGTGTTACATTAAATTCAATTACCTTTAATTTATGTATAGCTTCTAATTCTGAAGAATTTATTTTAAATAAAATTAACACATATGATACATTTGGTGCATAAGACATTTAACTTATTTTATATTATTTTGCTATAATTACCTTTTTCCAATCACATTTCTAATATTTATTTTACACAAAAAGCCAAAGAATAGAAAGGATTTAATTTTGATTTTAAATTAATTAATTTTTTAATATTAATAAGACTTGAACTATTGATAGCTTAATTCAAGAAACTTTATTTTTAAATTATTTTAAATCTGAAAATATTTTTGGAACAGAAAATGAATATGAAAATATTTTTGGTGTCTAGGAAGTTTCAATTGTTCTACAAATAGGCACACAAAAAGAATGACAAAAACCTATGAACTTAGACTTCTCCAGTAAACTTTCTTGAATTCAAATTATGTGTATTTCAAAAGAAATTCTGTTAATTTGAATCAAAAACAATATGCGTTAAATGTAATTATTTTGTGTATAATTTTAAGTAAACATAAATATACACAAAGCATAGTGGAAATATATGTAAATAAAAGTTACGTTTTTGAATACACTTCGTAAGCATTCAAATATAATTATGACTAGCAGTTCATTTATAAACATGAATGCATGCGTTCTTGTAGAATGTGGTAGATTTATTAAAGTCCTGTAGCTCTTGATTTTTTTTATCAAAAGTATAAAATGTCACACAGTCAAGTTTTTGAAGATGCTAAACTATCTGACGGTAGATGTTGCAAATATGACGGAAACATCCGAACTTTTAAGCGTTTCTAAAGGCATGGTGTCTAGAGTCATAAAGAACAGCCAAGCAAAATAGTAGACAGAAACAGAAAATTAATGAAAGAAATCGACAAGCATTGAAGTGAAATGTAATACCTAAAAATTGCAACAAAACCGTCAACAGAGCATTGGGAATCTATCTACACTGTCAATGATTACAGTTTCATGGCTTCTTGATAAGCAAAACATTTGCGGCAGAATTGCAATTCCGAAACTACTTGTTACAGATGTTAATAACAAACATCATAATAAGAGGTGTTGTCGATTGATTAGTAGAAGAAGAAAATATGGACTGATAAATCATACTTTACACCTTTCCCTACAAAAAGACAAATGTAAATTTGAAGGACAATTGCACAAGCATATGACCGCAAATGTCGCCTTTTAAATGTCACGCATGGAAGTGGATTTCTCAAGGCATCCATATCCGTGTCATGCTTTTTTGCTGAATCAACTAAGACTGTGAAAGCAAAGACAACTGGTGAAAATTAAAGAGAGGTTTTAGATGACCGTGTCCATAATATGATGGAAACCTTGTTTCCTGTAGAAGATACAATTTTCGAGAATGAAAATGCATCTATCCATCCAGTGGAATCTGTACAACTACGGTCTATTAAAAACGAGGACAAAGTTAAACATTTATCTTGGTTCGCACAGTCGACCACATTGATATTGAAACGTTTAGAACGCTTAATATGAAAGCGATACTCTCATAACATTTACATTATTTCCATGAAATTTTGTAAAGAATGATATTTCTATAAACATTATTCAGTGCCTGTACAAATTGATTCCTAAGTCAATGTAAGCTGTATTAAATACCGAAGACAGTTTCGCACCATATTTTTTATGGATTTAAGTACCACAGCTTTTGGAAATGAAATCCCAGGTTGTCTTTCACTTCCAGCCACTGGTGGATAAGAGGAAATGAATAATACCGATTTTCTTCTTCTCTGTACAGCTGTCAGGGTAGTTGCTTGGAAGTTTCATGTGATTACAATAATTTTTTTTGGCAACTGATTCATAGGGAGAAAAGGTGCAGCTTCAGTAGTCCAAAGACTGGAGCACCGTGAGGAAGAAGACTGTCTTGGCTCCATGCCTGTTAGTGTTAGCTGGGAATTATGGAGTTTTATTATAAGTATGAAAAATTCAATGGACCCTGTCTCACGTGAATATTGGAGGCAGTGAAATGGCAGATACTTTAGCAAAGGAGGGCTCAGGCCATCCTGCTCCTTGTTCTGCGCTTACCTACCTTGAACTCTTTTCCCTGAGAAAAGCCCAGTTTAAAACCGATTGGCAGGTATCTTTGACTCACCACTTCTACAAGGGAAGAAAGCCGGGACTTTCTCTGGCTCTTTCATGTGATAGAAAATCCAGCACTTGCCTTGCATGTCTTCCTCTGGTCACCTAAAATGCCTCACTTTTGTAGCGGGTAACAAGACCTTACCCCTCTGTTCTAAATGCCACTTACACCAAGCTTCTCCTGAGCATATCCTTGATTGTATGAATATACTATGGGACGATATCTACACATCTACCCGCCTTGTCATCGATTTCCTCTCCGTCAACGGATTCCTTGATTTGGTCTGACTCGGTCAGACCCCTTGGAGATAAGCAACAACAATTATTTTGAAACTAAATTAGCTCCATTATCTGTCAAAATAATTTTTGAAGCCAATCCATTTTCAACATGTAAAAAAGTGTTTTAACATACATAGCAGATTAAAAAAAAATTAGCTAAGTATTACAAAATGCTTTATTTAATAGATTTATTCCAGTGAATTTGAGTGATCTAGATAAATTGCATATTAACAATAGTTTCCGTAACTTATTTTTATCTTTTCAATAGATTAATTTATTTGTAATAAATAATTACATACAATTAGTAGAAGTAATAAAAATATACTATAGTGAGAGGTCAGAATAAATAACTTTATGTTTTTTTACAAAAGATTTATTGCATTATTTACACCAAATTTTATATATTACTAATTGCTAGTATTTTATTTTACTATATTATGAGTATCAAATTTTATATATTACTTATAACTGCATTGAAAGTTAATTTTCATGAGAAATTTGCCTGAAATTTGAAAGTTAAGTTAAAAGAATACGACTCTTCAATAAATTTCAGTAATGTATAATTAAAGCTCTTTCTGTTAAGGAACTTAATTACTATGAGCTAGGTCTAAGCCCTGGAATCTCATTATCCTGCAAGTAAAAAAAATGTAAAAACTGTGAGTTTGGTTTTTAATTACATTTGTGAACTAATTAAGGTTCTCTAGAGCATAGAATTACGAGCAAATGCGTTGGCATATAATTATCGCTGCGAAACAATGCTACTAATGGTGTAGAATTATTTTTAATGAATTTTAAAGCTTGTTTGACAAATGTGATTTGACAAGTTGCTGTTAATAATAAGGTATTTGTTTAATATATTAAGCGTCTCTAAATATAAAGAAAAATAATCACTTAGGGAATAAAATTCGTTTATTAATCTTGGTTATTACATAAGATTATATTTATTTACCATCAATGTACTTCAATATTTTGCAATTTTATGTGTATTTATTAAAATATTTAACTGAATTATGGAATTTAATTGGGATCTTATGTATTTTTAGTTACAAATCATTAGTAAATGTTTATTTTTATGTCTATATTTGTTTGATAATTATAGCTTTATTTCATATAATAATGTAAATATTTATTATAAATAAATATTTCCATTAGGAATTAAATCCGCCTAAGATAAACCAGAAAAGCATCGTTGCTTATAAAGAGAAGTTTTTAAGGAGTAAATGATACTGTCCTCATAAATTACTCAGTGAATAAACTACGTTAAAATGTATTTTGTAGCAAAATAGAATTTTTTTGAACGACTATCATTATTTAGTTATAAATAATATAAATTGGTGATACGTGCAATTTTTCGATATAAATAATTATCATTCATCAGTTGCCATATGCAGCAAAATATTTTTTTATATATTCTTTTGTCTTCATCTTAGTATAAACTAAATTGGCGCAGTGGTCGCGCTAAGATCTCCCAGATTCAGTCTTCGAGTTAGGAAATACGACTCAACATTTCATCCCTTCTGTGTGTTGTGTTGTTAAAACTGAGTACATGGGAGACAAACACCAGATGTTTCACAAGAGGATGGCTCTCTAATCGGACATATGCTTCGTAACTCACGACATCGGTCACGGAAACGGATATGAGTATCGTAGTCCTTCTCCCTACAAGTCTGTCGTCTACTGATTTTAGTTTAATTTAATATATAATTGTTAAGAGAGAGGGTTTGAAGACTTTGTAATGGCTTTGCGTTCTATTTAAATGAAATTTACCCTGCTCTATTTCATCAACATTTAGCAAAGTAAGCAGATTTTCCTAGTTCTGAGTTAGTTTCAAATTTCCCTTGATGAAATCAACACTCTCTGCTTCCCTAATGTATAGTCAAATTAACATACTTTGCCGTATAACATGAAAAATGAAATGCATGAAAGATAAAGAATATTTATTTCAATATTATTATAAAAGAGAAACAGAAAAAAATTATCAATTTATCTTTTTTTATTTATTAATATCATTACTACTTATATTTTAATACTGTATATCAAACTTTCATTTCGAAAACTTGCATTTTAAATTTCATTAATAAGAAAAAAACTATTTTATGCAATAGTTAATGAAAATTGCCTATTAAAATGCGCATAAAATTACTTCACGAAAGATAATTTACTTGTCTCGTTAATTAATAAAATACATTTTTTAAAAATTGCAATTTTTTGTATAAAAAAGTATAAATTATGAATAAAAACATTAGTTTTTTAATGAAGAAATAAGCAAATCGTATGTAAAAATAAGAAAAATTTAAAAATAGGAGCCTGTGTTTTGAATATTTTCTAAGCATTACTACGATGAACTTTGTGTAATTATTTTTTAATTAAATAGGTATTCAATCGCCAGTTATGTAAAATTTTTAACAAAATTACTACCTACTCATGAATGGATGGCAATGTATATGTATATATATATATATATATATATATATATATATATATATATATATATATATATATATATATATATATATATATATATATATATACATATACTTCTTCTTCTTCTTAGAATTGGGTTTGTATGTCATTGGCCACCTCTGCTTTTATCAGCATTTTGTACCATTAACTCCAAACCCAATGTTTCCTAGTTCCAGTTGCTCGCGTCACCCACTTTATTAATAAAGTCCGATAACCCTTTAATGGAGTCTAGGTGTAACTCTCTAGTATGGTTGATGCCTAAAGAAGTTAATCTAGGGAGGGCAAGAGCCTCGCATTAATAAATGATATGCTCTGCCGTTTCCTCTTGCGTATGACATTTCCAGCAGATAGGGTCTTGCTGAAACAGTCCCATCTGGTCAGAGAGTCAGTCATACTAGGGATAGCTTCCTGACTTACACCTGAAGATGGTTTGGAGGTCATTTCTACCTCAAGTGAAGGATTCATTACTGCCCCTTTACAAGACTGCCTCTGAGTTCCCTTGTCTTTTTCAGCAAAGTCTGCTTCAGAGGCATCACCTGCAGATGCAGAAAGGTTTGTTATTTCTTGTGTCTTTTCAGCCACAAGATAACAATTTATAAGCTCAGGTAATATAAGTCCACCCAGCATTGCCTGAGATACTGGGCAAGGCAAATTACATACTGGCCAGGCAAGTTTGCCAGGCAACTAGAGGCTCCGTTAAGACACCAATACCGCGGTGCCAATTAGCCCTAGGCACGGATCGCATAACACCAGGGTTTACGGGAGCTGGTTCGCGGCCTCTGATTCTATATTCAAGGCTATCCTGTCATTCCTACAGGACGTTCGGTGATCCACCACCTACCGACGCGCCTGGTAGCTGCTCAGGCCCCAGGTATATATATATATATATATATATATATATATATATATATATATATATATATATATATATATATATATATATATATATATATATATATATATATATATATATATATATATATATATATATATATATATTGAATATAATGTATTATTTGAGAATAACTACCCTAGATGTTTAATTTTTCTCTGTGAACATAGTATTTAACCTGCATTTTTACAGTGTAACATATATTATATAAAAAATATCTTATAAGGTCACACTTTTAAAACTTATGGGGCAATGGATAGTATAGAAATATGCATATAATATTGATATCGTATATTAAACTCACTATTTCGATGGAAATTCCCAAAGCTTTAAAACCTAATGATGCAAATTGTTAAAGAGAAAATAATGTGTAAATCACCTTGTGAACAATAAGTTCTTTTACGCTGTTTCTGGGAATTTTTCAATATACTGTAACTGTTTATTTTAACCGGGAATTAAAAATCAATATATTTTAACAAATAGGAAAAATAAGTTATTAGAAATATTTATAGCACAAATGTATCAGAAAAATTAGAAAAATCTAAATTCTAAATAGTTAAGCTCATATTAAAAAGATTTACTTTTTAATAAGTCTTTCAAAAATCTTTTCACTGTACAAATAAAAAATTTTTTATTTAATGTTAGGTTCATAAGCTTAATGATTTTTTAAATTTTCCATTCAAGTCTGTATTTACAAAATTGTATGATGAAATTGTTACTGAAAGGGCAATAAGCAATCTACTAATGTTTATCTTATTAATTTGAAACCATCTTTACTAGGTATATTTTTAGCGATTTTTCTAAAATATTAATATACATTGCTTAGATTTACAGGAGTAAAATTAATTTTTTTTCCATGTATGAAAAATTTTTAAAGATTATAAAATAGTACAAGTCATCTTAATGCTTATATTAAAAGGCTTATACTTCAGATGATGTTTTCAGTTTTATAATGTATGTGCATTGTTTAGTATACATCCAGATCAAGTTAAGAAAAGATCCTTTCTGGATGTTTCAGGATGATTTCTTTTTAAGTAGAAAACACATCATTTGAATAATGTTAAATTTAAGGTCATGTAAAGAAAAAGAAATACTTCATTTCTATTTACCTCATGTCAAGTTTAAATGTACATTGCCGAGAATAAGAATATTTAAAACTATGCAGCTTTAGGCTTTGTGTGCTTTAAAAAGGTTAAACATATAATCACTTAGTAACTTATGATTTCATCTTATTTAAGGCGACTGTAGAAAATGACTAAATGGTTGTTTAGGTTATAATAAATCCTAAAAAATAAGTTTATAATTTTAAAACAAATTATTATTAATTTGAACAATTATTGTAAATTTTAACAATTATTTTAAGGAAAACAATGTATTATATGCCGCAGATACCGTATAACCCAGTATACCAAATTTTGAATTTGGTGATTTTTTTTTTTGGTAGATTTTTAATGTATCTGGCAAGCTGGTTTTTATTACGTCAAAAATAGGGAGACATATAAAAATTATGCAGAAAAATCTATTTTGGCAACTTTAATATTTACGTCAACACTCACGTCACACTACGTCATCTTGGCAACATTTCTTCATCGCCAAAAAAATTCAGAAATTGGAATCCTGAATTATACGTCATCTGTGCCCATTATGTAATTTTTTATGTTTTTTCATTTTGCTGATATATTTTTTAAAAAAAGATGTTTTGTAATCAAATCAATTAATTGAAAATCGAAAATTATTTCGGGAATTGAACAAATTGACAATTGTTATGTTATGCTTCAGTTCTGTATAATTTAATTTACTTTCATAATTAACTAGATAATTTAAATATTTAAAAAATTTTATAATTAATCTTTTTTTATAAACGCTAGTGCTTGTCATTTTTAAAGCGGTAAATTATTCTATCCGAAATTAATTAACACATTGACTTAAATGTTTATTTCTTAATCTTCTGAATAGGTAAATAAAATTTTAACTTGTAGCTTGTCGTTGTGTTATGAAACAAACTAATGACTCCAATTTTGAAACATACACATTTTATCAAAAAAAGAACAAAATTTACAAAGGAGTCATATCTGGATTCGCTACAATCTCTCGCGCCTGCTTCGCGTACAACAAGAGTCTCAGTATCAAAACAAAAAAAAACACATAGGCTCTTAAAATTGGAAGTGCCGATGGCGAGACATTACAGACTAAATTATTCGATCCTTCCCCAGAGTTTTTTTTCTTTTCATTCTAAGGAAATCAACCTGCAAATAAAAAAGAAAAAAACACAAACAACAAAGAGCAAAATTTATATTACAGATAGCCGTGATCAATCGGACTCTGGCTGAAACACAAAATTATATGGAATTATATAATATTAAATATAAAATAAAAATATGTCAAAATAGCACAAAATAATTATCAAACACAACAGGATCTTCAACACTAACTAAATTTACAAATAGACACATTTTTATTATAAAAAACATTTTCTTTATTATGTACACATGTAACAACAATTGAAATTTGTATTAAAAAAACATTTTAATTTAATATCTGAGAAAAAAAGAAAATAATTAAGTTTGGTTATTCAGCATTCTACTGAGACTATCGGAATTCTGATGTAATTTGCCCTTTCTGTGAACAATATCAAAATTTAGGCTTTAAAGCACCAAAGCCCACCTTAAAAGTCTGGGATTAGATCCTGTATGATGTTTTAACCAAACTAAAGGGTTGTAATCAGATTCGATAATAAATTTATACTGACCATCTAAATAATATTTTAATTTAGTAACTGCAAAAATTATTGCTGCACATGCTTCCTTTTCTATAGTGCTATAATTTTTCTCAGATTTTGAAAATTTTTTACTCAGAAATAGGATAGGGTGTTCATTTTCATTTAGATCTCTCTGAGATAAAACTAAACCTATTCCTAAGTTTGAGGCATCACATTGAATGATAAATTGTTTTTGAAAGTCTGGACTGTAAAGTACAGGCTTCTTTATTAAAGTGTTCTTTAATTGTATGAATGCCTTTTCGCAGTTATTATTCCACATTACAGTTCCCCTCTTGGACTTCCCTTTTAACAGGTCGGTTAAAGGCGCAGCAACTACCGAAAATTCTGGTATATACTTGCGATAGTACCCAACAAGACTTAGTAAAGCACGTACTTCAGCTTTCCTTGAGGGACGTTCGAAATCGGTAATGGCTTTCACTTTAATATCACCTGGTGTTCTTTGACCTTGTTCTACAAAGTGTCCCAAATACTTAATACGAAGTTGAGCGAATTTGCACTTAAGAGGTTTTACAGTCAATTTCGAAAATCGAATCTTCTCCAGAACACATTTAAGATGTTGGATGTGATCAGACCAGGTAAGTGAATATATAGCTATGTCATCTGAATAAGGCACAGCAAAATGTTCGCAATTTTTTAATAAATGAGCTATTAACTTACTGAAATAGTAAGGGGCATTCTTCAAACCGAATGCCATTTTCAAAGGTTTATAAACACCAAATGTCGTCGTAAATGCAGCATATCTTTGAGCCTTAGGACTCAAAGGTATCTGCCAATAACCTCGTGTTAAGTCTAATAAAGGTATGACTTCGCTTTCGAAACGGATTCAACACGCTCTTCAATGTTTGGTAATGGATAATATTGCGTTCTGGTAACCTCATTTGACCTGCGATAATCAATGCACGGACGAGGTTCTTTTTCAGGAGCTTCAACTAATATTAAAGGTGATGTGTAATCGGATTCACCTGGTTCCACCACCTTCAATTTCAACATCTTGTCTACTTCCGATTTCAGAATTTCTGTCTTTCGTGGGGACATTCGATATGGTTTAGCTATAATAGGTTTATTAGATTCTAACTCGATGTCCAGTTCAGCCAGTTCTGTACAACCAGGTTCATTTGAAAAAATATTAATAAATTGAATCAAAAGTCTACTCAATTGCTTTTCTTGCTCATCTTCTAATTTTTCATTAAAACAGCTTTCAGAAACAGTCTCTAAAAGGGTAGATGAATTAATTTCAAAACTTGGGATATCTTCTTTCTCAGAATCAATATCTTCATTATCAGAATTAGAGGTAAAAATTAAATTAACATCTTCTGGACGCTGAAAATAAGGTTTTAACATATTTACAATGGTATACATGTAATTTTTCCTTATCGGGAAATTGTATTACGTAATTTGTGTCCGATAGTCGTTTTACTACTTTTCCTGGACCTATCCAATGGACGGAAAATTTGTTTGATCTAGAAGGTGCAACAACTAACACAAGATCATTTTCTTTAAATTCTCTTTTCGTAGCCTTACGGTCATACCAAAGTTTCTGTTATTCTTTAGCCTCTGTCATATTTTGCACAGCTAATTCTTGGCATCTTTTCATTCTTTTTAAAAGATTAAAAACGTAAGCAATCACACTATCCTCTTCAATGGTTTTACCAGTTAGATTTTCATATAATAGTGTTACGAGTGTTCTTAAGTTTCGACCATGGACTAATTCTGCAGGAGAATATCCAGTGCTATCATGAATGCAAGTTCTAAGAGCAAAAAGTGCCTGAGGTAAAATCTTCTCCCCATCTGTACCCTTTTCTAAGTAAAGGATTTTCAGTATTCTCTTTAAAGTTCTATGCAATCTCTCTACAGGATTGCTTTGGGGATGCTGAACAGAACTATGCACTACTTTAATTCCAAATTTTTCTAAAAATTCTGATGTCAGGACACTCATGAAAGATGTTCCTTGATCACTTTGCAACTCTCTAGGAAAACCCATGCGGCTAAATATCTGAAGAAAAGCATCAATCACAGTAGTAGAACGTATATCTGGTACTGGGATGGCATCTGTATACTTGGATGACATGCAAATGACTGTTATAATATACCGGTTACCACAGGAAGTTATAGATAAAGGATCACATGCATCAACGTTAATTCTTGTAAATATTTCCGGAATTACTGGAACTAGTTTCAAAGGAGCCCTTTTCTTATCTTGAGGCTTTACTACTTGTCGACATTTGTCACAAGATTTAACAAAACTTTCAATTTCTTTAAAGCAGTTAGGCCAGTAGAAAGTTTTGCACAGCATATCTTTTGTTTTAGTTATACCTAAATGAGCTACAGTTACCTCATGGCAGATCCCTTTTAGTTGGTTGCGAAACTTCTTGGGCACAACTAATAATCTTCTTACAGTTCCATCATTGTCCATTTTATTATAAAACAACAATTGATTTATTATAATATATTTATTGTCTTTTGAAGATTGTCGTTTAGCTTGCTCAAAAAAAGGTTTCAAATCTTCGCACACCTTTTGTTCCCGAGCAAATTCTTCTGGAGATGTCTTTATCAAATCCATCCCTTCAACTTCGGTTTCTAATGGTGGCAAAATTGCATTTTGCTCTAACCCAGTGTTTCTCAAACTTATTTCTTCTACCGCCCCCTTTGAAAATCAATTATTTTTCATCGCCCCCCCCCATTTTTATACACTCCTAAAACTTAAAAACCACAACTTCATTACTTAATTAATTTAGTTATAGTGTGCTATTAGTCGGTTCTGGTGTTTAAACTTACATTCTAAACTAGAAATTTTTGCCAGTGAGAGCAATTAAAACGCAACTTTATAATATTAATAATATATTTTAATCAAATTAAAAGAAACAATATAGATAGGTAATCAATTTTAGTTTTTAAACTAATCTAATGGGATGGATGAATTTGATGATTTTTAACAAGTTTGTTGATATCAGGTTCGATTTTACTGAAAAACAATCGTAAGTCGCCGCGTTTGGTAACTTGCAAATGATTGCTCTTTTTAGTAAGCAGCGTCCTCACAGCGCTAAATCCACGTTCACACAAATATGACGATGGGAATGATATCAAAACTTGTTGAACGATCAACCACAATCCAGGGTACAACTGCGGAATTAACTTTTGTAACCAAAATTGTTGATAGCCATTTATAAATTTGATTTTTATTTCCTCGTTCGTTGTTAGTTCTATAAGTTCTTCTTCCAGCTGGGGTGATATTGCTATGTTGACATTTGAAAAAGAATCTAACACCCAGTCAGGTATTTCCAATTTCAAAATGTCCTGGAATCTTTCAATGAACTGTGAAGATTTTCCAAATGTTGGCAGTAGACGAGCAAGTCGTCGTTGTTGCAGGATACTGATAAATTGGGAAAATTATGGAACTCACGTCTGCCGATATTCTTCTTGTGTAAGAGTAGCTTGGCTACGAAAGCAGCGACGATATTTTTTGTTCTTATTAAGTTCAAGTCATCGCCTTGAAGTTGGAGATTCATATCATTAAATAATGTATAAAGGTCTGTCAGATATGCGATATCATTCTTTGATGTGATGAGGTTTTCGCACAATGCTGTGTCTTCGTTTTCCAAGAACTCAATGACAGAGTCAAACAGATTGTAAAAACGAGTCAGACAATTTTCTTTTGATAGCCAACGCACTTCTGTGTGAAAGATCAATCTGTTGAAATCTTCATCATTAGAGCAACACACACAAAGCTGATTAAATAATCTGTCATTTAAAGAGTAGTTTCGGATTTTATTGACTGCTCTGATGACATGTTGCAATGATTGAAACAGTCGTTCACTTAAATTTCTAGCAACTAAATGCAGTCTATGTATAACGCAATTTACAGCAATCACATCTGGAATTTTATTTTTTAAGTACGACATGAATCCTTTTTGACACCCTGTTATAGCTGGAGCAACATCTGTAGCAGCTGATATAATATTCTTCAAGGGAATTCCTTTTTCATCACAAAACTTTTCCAGTGTTTTAAATATGGTTTCTCCTTATGTGTCTGTCTCTAAATTTCTAGCAAATAAAAGTTCTTAACATATTTTTTCATCTTTAATGTACCTCACGTAAGACAACAAAAATGCTTCATTAGTTGGTAAAGTGGACTCATCCAACTGAATTGAAAATTGACTAGTCTTCAGAGGATTGCACAATGACTCTTCAATGTTTTCAGCCATTTCATCAATTCGTCTTTGCACAGAATTATTGCTCAAAGGAATTTTTCGAATTATATCTGCCGCCGGTTTATGGAGCACAGTAGTTTTAACTTCTTTTATCGCCGACAAAACTAACGTTTCTCTGATGGTGTGTGGTTTACCTGTATGAGCAATAAACAGAGAGATATTGTATGAAGCTCGAAGTCTGCCATGGTCTTGCTTAGCAGCCATCGAAAAACGTTTCGATACATTTAGCGGAGCATTATGCTTCTTTTCCAGATCTTGAAAACAGGCTACATTTTTGTCCTTCTTATCTGGATGCATTTTATTTAAATGATCTTGAAGACTTCATCACTTCGTTTGAAAATGTTTTTGAACAAAGAAGGCACAAAGGAAAAGATGGGTTTGTCGAATTTTCTGTGAATCCATATTTAATATATTCTGCACAGCATTGCCGTTTCTTCTTTTTTGCTTGCGACATGGCTTTTTTTTTCAAAAATATGTAAATAAAGTGTTGAACTTAAATACTCGTTTAAAGATAGCGCGCGAAACCACTAATGATAAAAGCTCATAATTTTTCTTATATTTAAGAAAAATTATGAGCTTTTATATAGGATTTAAATACAGCAAGCACAGACAGGAATCAGACAAACACGCACAAACTCATTTATCCCTTTTGACGCTCAATCGTACTGAACAAGTTAAGACACTTCGATGAACCAGCCGATTGCTACCACATACAGCCATCTTACCCAGCACATTAATGGAAATTTTGTTCCTACCATGTATATACTGTAAATATTTATACTCTATTTAACCCAGATATGTCCCAGCTTGGATATCCTGTGTGTGTGTGTTCGTGTTTTCTCTGTCTTCCCACTGTTCCAGACTGCTTGCTGCAAAAATCTCATTCGGAACTCGGTTCCACTTCTCAATTCACTGCATACAGAGTAGAAGCCACTAGACTGGCTGGCACTCGAAATACGCGTAGATGTTGTTGTACCACGTACTGTCTGTTTTCGTATTGCAAAACCGCCACCTGTCTACGATTCTATTCTGAAAAGGGGCGATACGCTGAGATGGACTTTTTCCTCAGACCAGTTTTTCAGAAGCACTGAAGCACACATGTTAAGTAAATATTTCTCTTTTGTCTCAACCCTATTTTGATGAATTCGAAGCAGACCTGACGCATGCGTAAAAGCGTTGAAAGTTTCTCCAAACGAAAACGGACAGTACGTCTACGGAGCACAACATAATAAGTGCACCGTCCCCCAGAATGTTTGCCACATATGGCGATTCATGCATTTACACAGCTGTATGCTTTTCGTCATTTTACAATGTACGCGCATACGGTGTGCAGGCTATCCTACCAAATCTATGTTAAGTATTTTAAGTTTTTATACCCTCATACAGGGTAGAAATATAAACTAAGTATTCGTTATTGTGTAGTAAGTAGGCTTTAATTCTAGTGAAATTTAAAATATAAAGTAAATTAAATTACAAATCTACTATCGCCCCCTAACCCACGTCAACGCCCCCATTTTTTCTGGGCCCCTTAACGCCCCCTCTAGGTCTCAAACGCCCACAAGGGGGCGTTATCGCCCACTTTGGGAAAGACTGCTCTAACCCTTCATTTTGTTTAGTTTGGAGGCAAGACATAGAAGATTCTATTTCAGAATCAATAATCTCTTTATTCGTGCTATTTTCCTTCCGTCTTTTTTGAGCTCGAGTTTCTATAGCATTTATCATATGTATTTTCACCTCCTCATGCCTTTTAATTTCCTCAAATAAAGCGGCTGTTTTGTTTCCCAGTAAATATCTTCCTTGATCCAAAGAATCTCGAAGAACTGCTGCCTTTGTCAAAATGTGACCAAATTCACAATTTATTTCAACCTCGGCAATAGGTAAGCATACTAAAGTTTCATCAAGAGGTGTTCTTAGCCAAACCTTTTCCTTCGTGAACATATCAGGTTTCACGTATTTTCCACAAATCAAATCAAGAGTTGCTCCAGTATCTCTTAGGATTGGCATTTGAATTCCATTAACAGTGCCGATACTAGAGTAAGGAGCCATCAACTCATTAAATGTACTTCTAGCAATTTCGTTGGATGCTACCGATTCTAAGTTCTTTTTTTATTTTGTCACACTGAGGCCGCAAATGACTATAAGAACCACATTCATAACATCGGAGTTGTTTTCGTTTTTCAAATTCCTTTTCATGTGAATAATTAGAATTTTTATTCTCGACTCTTTTAGGAACATGAGATTTATGATTCCGAACTACTTCATTAAACTTAAAGGCACGGTTTTCATTTTGTTGACGAAAACCAAAATTATTTCGAGGGAGTTTTGTAAAATCTTTCGTCTTAAAACTATCTCTTAAACTTTCATATTCATCTATTTTCTCTGCCAGATCATACGGCGAATTTATTTTAAGCAATTCCGCCAAAAAATGTTCCTTAATTTCAATTGGCACACGACGTTTCAATTGATCTGTTACCATTAGTTCCTTAAGCTGTTCAAATGACGTTATTTTTAATTCCGTAAGCCATTCCGTAAAGTAACTATTCAATTCTTGTGCATAATTTCTCCATGATTTTTCTGACGTTTTCTGGTGTTTAAGAAACAATTGTCTTAATTTTTCGCTATTTAACTTGAATCGTTTAAGAATAATTTCCTTCACGTAATCGTAATCATCAGCCCTTTCTGGAGGTTCTCTAGCTAACATGTTAGATATTTCTGAAGGTAAAGCACTTACAAGATAAACTACCCATTCATTTTTTGGGATATGAGCCATTTCTGCTCTACGCTCAAAATTTATTAAGTATAAACTCATCTCATCTTTCCTTTCATCGAATTTTGGCGTTATTTGCATTAATTGAATTTTTTGAGCATGTTCAGTCCTATTTGTAACTGATTCTGTGTTCGAAATTGCAGCATTTGAAGAGATTTCCAGACGTTTCATTTACAAAATATGTTCTCTTTCTTCACGTCTAATTCTTTCTTCTTTTTCTATTTCTTCTCGCCTAATTCTTACTTCTTTTTCTAATTCTTCTCGCCTAATTCTTTCCTCTTTTTCTAGTATTTCTCGCCTAACTCTTTCCTCTTTTTCTTCCTGTTCCCTTTTAACTCTTTCCTCGATTACCCTATCTAATATACATTTTACTTCTTCCTCATTAAAGTTTTTACTAGTTAAAATTAATTTTTTAATATCCGGGATTTTAAAAGAATCTGGAACCATTTCCCCTAACTCTTCAGCTACTTCTACTAAATCTCCCTTTTCCCCCCGTGCTAAAAAAGCCATTTTATTTATTAACGCTTTATCTCAGAAGAGATGCAATAATGAGAGAAAAAAAACCAGACTACCCCCACCTATATGCAAAATTTCGTAAATAACTATTGAAATTATTTAACACACTCAACTAATATAAGACATATCCATAACATTTAAAAACTTAAGCGAAAACAAACTATATTGTAATACAACAAATAGTGTATAAATAGCAAATCATATATTTTGAAAAGAAGAACCACTTTAATATTAAATCTTCTACTCTCGATTTCAAGTTTTTTTATCACCAAGCTAATGCTTGATACTCAGATAAATTGAATTATTAATCAAAAATGTATAAATTTTATAAAATCAGATTCTTATACAAATACTACTATATTAAAACAGAAAATGTAATTATATTATTTTTGAATCCTTATTTAATTCAAAATATAGAACACTACAATTCTTAACAACAATATAAATTAAAAGCTTTAACTAATATAAACCAGAAATCAGCTTTCGAGATTTCAAATCAATAAACTTAGTTAGTTAATCATACACGACATGAAAATGATAATAACGTACGATATTTTAAACAGTAAGAAAATATCTTTTCAAATCTTTATCAATGAAAATAAACATAGGCGTTTTTAAATATCAAATAAATCAGTTTGATACATTGCAAACAAAAATCAAAACCACATCAATAAATCTCACATTCCTTTAAATTTACACCTATTTGTTATCATGTACTTTCGTTTTCACATAACGAAATCAAAACACCTTTCTAAAATTTATTTTTTTCAAAAAATCTAATTTCTATATCAGTGCAACATTCAAAAAATTACGAATATAAGTGTACTTTCGATTTTACACATTAATCTAAAACAACATAGTTATTTTAACATATTCCTACTTGAATTGAAATACATCAACCACATAAAAATTATGAAATACAAATTTATAATATAAGATACACTTTTCTTATAAAAAATATTACACTGTAAATTCGAATACACGAAATACAGAAATTAGCTTGTGTAATATGGAATACACCATTTACAAACTTATAAACAAAATAAATTGATATAGCATGAACACTGTAAATTCGAATACACGAAATACAGAAATTAGCTTTGTAATATGGAACACACCATTTACAAACTTATAAACAAAATTAATTGATATAGCATGAACACTGTAAATTCGAATACACGAAATACAGAAATTAGCTTTGTAATATGGAATACACCATTTACAAACTTATAAACAAAATTAATTAATATAACATGAAAAACCACGTAAATAAGTTTGGAACTAAATATTCTATAAATTTATATAACATTCCAAACTATTTATTTTCAATAGTAGCCAGAGAAAGATTGATCAAAATGGCCTACCTGTATTCCAACATTTCGGCACGTAATCCATTATAGTGCACATAATTAATTTCCATAGTGGATGCTAATGCAAAGCATTAAAAAAGCATCAAACCGCTGCCACCAAAACATAAGTTTGTTATGAAACAAACTAATGACTCCAATTTTGAAACATACACATTTAATCAAAAAAAAGAACAAAATTTACAAAGTAGTCATATCTGGGTTCGCTACAATCTCTCGCGCCTGCTTCGCGTACAACGAGAGTCTCAGTATCAAAACAAAAAAAAAAAAAAAAAAAAAAAACATAGGCTCTTAAAATCGGAAGTGCCGATGGCGAGACATTACAATGGATATAAACATGATTTTTAATAAATTTATTTTTACATTTCATTCTTCTATGGTGGTGGAAACTAATAGATGTTTTGTATTTAAATATGTTTAATTTGAAAAACAATTTACAATTACGGGTGTATAAAATATAGATATACATATAAAAGACATAAAAAATAGCGTATATTTTTAATTAAAAAATATTATAATAAAATCAAAACAGTGATTTTTTAAGAAATAACATGTTTATATTTATAATATTCTAAATTTAGGTGGGATTGTAATCATAACAGATCTTGGACGAAATCTCATTAAAATGAATGAATTAAGAATTTTACAAATATTTTAAATACCATTTTATTATTTTTTATAATTTAAGTAAGATGATTTATATGGATTTATATCTAAGATAATTTTCACGAGTGTAAAATTCTACTCATCGCAAATTTTCTTTCAAAATTAATACAAATCTAAACACAAATTAGTTATTATTTCTAGTTATCTTGAGTCAGTTGCATTTAATACAACTTTATAAGATAAATAATTGTGGGAGCGAAATTTTTTTATCATTAGTTTTCGAAGTTTCATTTTCAAGAAAAACATTCCTAGGCAATTTTTAAATAAAATTTCATTCAAATTTTGAATTAATAAAAATAATTTTAAAATCAGTATATTAATTTCTTATGGCAAAACATGATCTTATCCTCTTTTTGATCTCTGTTAGCTTATGATATTAGAACAAGAAATCAAATAGCAGATAAAATTAAATCATATAAAACCTAAACACTATATAAACAAGAATATTTCAATTACTTTTTAATACATTGTTACTTTTTAAATTTGTTTTTCTCGTATAGTCCATCTTTGCAATTTTCCAGAAAAATAAAACTTGAATATGTGTATCATATTAAATAAAATCACATTTAAATGAAATTAGCAAACGCTTATGTTACACATGAAAGACTAGATTTAGATTTATATTTTATTTTGGTTTTGATTTTAAACTCCTGAAGAAAAAAAGGAAAATAACATTTTTGAATAGGTTTATATATTTAAATCAGATTCTTTTGTATCTTGTTTATAAGAATGTTTAATAGGATAACCCTCATATCTACTTAGATTTGTTTAGTTAAAATTAAAACTTGCTTTCATTTATTTTTAATTCATGATGACTGTCTTCAACTCATTTTAGAAATCACACAATGAAAATGCTCTACAAGAAAATAACTGTAACTTTCATTTGTTTGCATCTAAGAACATTTAAGTATAACATCTCGTTATGAGTGAATACCATAATAACATATTATTGATACAAGAACGTCCAAAATAATTTAGAACATTTATAATAATGGAATGCAGAATATTTAATAAACATTTAAAAAAGCTCGTAAGTTTTAATTAAATAAAGATTTTAATATTATTTACATTTAGCATCATAAAGCATTCTGAGCTATGAATGTATAATATTTTAATTCATGCATTAAAAAATCAATTTTAATATTATTTTTAACAATTAAATTATGCTAGTGTACTCTAACTATATGAGCAGTAAAAACTACATTCGATTCCAAAATGATTTCACAGAAAAAGGCAAAATATTTGAAGTTTTTTTTATAAATGTACAGATAAAAATTTCAAATTTCGGTTTCTAGAAAACTTCTGGTTGAAAAAAATAAATCGTTTCTTGTAGAAAAGAGAATAATCATAGATTCTCAATAAATCGAGTTTACTCAGAAAATAAGAATCCCGTGATATAACATTTGAAAACATTTGCTTTTATTCTCAGGTTCATGACTAAAGTGCTCTGAGAACATTAAATCGATTAGAAGAACTTCGAATCTCGTGTAGTTTATACTAATACCATGTTTTTAGAACAAACATGAAAATTGATCTAGACATCAAATGCCATTACGGTCACTATTTTGACTTTTTAGATATAAAATATGATACCAGTGAGGACATTTGTATAATAATTATGATACTTTTACACAATTTTTATCTTTCTTCTCATTTTCGTACAGTAGATTAGTGATAACACAAGTATATAATCAGAAAGATTTAATACATTTTTTTATAAAAAACTGATAAAAATTTCCTTATTTCAAAAGATACAAAGTAAAATTTATCATAAAACTATTTATTTGGTTGTTAAATTTTAAAAATTTAATACCAGTAATTTCGAAATGCTTCATTGTTCCAAATAAAAAGATGTTAGGGAAAAGACAAATATTTTAAGAGCGGTTGCTGTTTCATTGTTGGTGATAATCTAATAAATCTTAAGAAGTAATGACCTAACAATAATTCATTCTACTTTTTCTATAGCAATTTTTTTACTCCCAAAATACATTAATAGAAAAGTTACCTACATTTTTTCTTAAAGATTCAACAGTTTCCAAAAAAATGATCTATGTTTGAAAATGGTAAGCATAGCTTTAAAAACATGCTATCAACTTATAAGTACGGAAAATGTAGAAGATTCAATAGAAAATATATATGAAACATTAGCTTTTGATTTTTATATTAATGAAAAGCTATTAACGAAAGCTTATATATATATATATATATATATATATATATATATATATATATATATATATATATATATATATATATATATATATATATATATATATATATATATAT
>JAJQOW010000589.1:72500-97448 GCA_037975125.1 Latrodectus hesperus | reverse complement strand
AAGGACAGAGAAACGCTGAAAGATAGTAACATCCATGCCGGAACCGGGATTCGAACCCGGACCCACAGCTCAAGAGTCAGGAATGCTAACCACTCAGCCATTGGTCGGCAAAAATATTTTTTCTAATGGTGGGCACAAGAGGGTTGAACCCTATGTCACAACAAGACAAGAGACTTCTACTCATTTGTCGTTACCCAGCGGGCACCTGTGAACCAAGTCACGGAGGCGAGTAGCGTTGCCCGCGCCATACTACCACAAACCTGTTTATAGGATGGGCCACATTCATACATCATCACGGAAGAAAGGATTGAGAAACACAGAAAGAACAGAGAGGGAAAGAAACATCCATGCCCAAACCGGGATTCGAACCCGGGACCAACAGACTCCAAACGTGTTCGGGTACCTTAACCGATAGCAAAACATTTTTAATCATACCTCTTACGTAAACAATTTTAGTTTTTAAGTAGTGTTCATATTAAAAAAATCAACAATTGATATTTATTAATTTAAAATGTAAAAACAACAATGAACAAGTGATTATTTCTTATTGAGCTTAGAATTTGATATTAATAGTTAAAGATAATTAAGTAATGCACAAATACTTGCGTGTGAGAATATATTTACAGGTATAATGATTTATTTCTTCTAAATATCATTAAAATTAAAGTTTTTCAAAGTTCAATCAAAAAAGTAGCTTGAAAAGCTTCCGAATTTTATAGTTGCAAAATCCTCTAATACTGATAAATCGCGAATTCAAAATTGAAAAAATGAAGAAAATAAATATTATTTAATATTCACTCGTTACAATGCTGTCCTAACATTTATATGATACAGGTAAAAACGATAATTTGTGTAAGTCAGTATAATTTATTATTTAAATAATGATTAGTGGAAGTATTTATGTACTTATATTTAAGTCGATTTTTTAACCTTACTTTCGTTTAAATTTTAAGAACATCCCTATCCTGATAATTTAATAAAAATATTTCGAGTTAAGTACTCATTATTTAATTTGATTTTATTTGTTATTTTATTTAATTAAATGTTTTCTTAACACATAAATTTCCTACCTTAATATTTGTAAATAAGCTTAATGCTAGAATATTATAATATTTCGTAATTATTTTAGAATGCAAGTAAAAGATATTTTTCTCCTATAAAAGTGCATGTATTTTAATACCAGAAATAAAGTATTTTAGAGAATTGAGACTTTTAGACAATATTTTAATATCATAATAAATTAAAATCTAAAATATCTTAACTTTATTTGGAGAAAACATATATAAATTATTAACAAATTAGTATATTGCATTTGCATCGTAGAATCAAAAAGACTAAATAATAAGTGCCTAAATATTTTTTTCCAACGGCTGGCACACTTGGGTGACTAACCCTATGCCACAACAAGGCCAGAAACTGATACTCATTTGTCGTTACTCAGCGGGCACCTGTGTACCAAGTCACGGAGGCGAGTAGCATTGCGCCGAGCTGGCAGCCGAATGGTTAGCGCTCTTGCCTTCGGTTCAACAGTTCGTGGGTTTGAATCCCACCTTGGGCATGGATGTTTGTAGTGGTTTGGAATCCACTTTAAACCGTAGGTCCCGGTCTAATTAGCCCTCGTGTGCAAAAAGTGACCGTTGAGTGACAAACAAACCAAACCAAGCGAGTAGCGTTGCCCACGCCATACCGCCACAAACCCGTTTATAGGATGGGTCACATTCATACAACATCACAGAAGAAAGGACAGAGAAACACAGAGCGAACAGAGAAGGAAAGAAACATCCATGCCCGAACCGGGATTCGAACTCGGGACCAACAGCTCAGGAGTCAGGAACGCTAACCACTCAGCCATTGGTCGGCATAATAAGTGCCTAAATAAAGTTCAAGAATACGACAGGCATTTTAGTTTTCAAATCTCAATTTTTAAGAATGACAAAAATTGAGCAGAAACACTAGTGGAAAACATTTTCAAACTGTTCGAACTAAAACTTCTTACATTAATTTTATAAAAATTTAATTTGCAAAAAAATTAAAATTTATCTGGAATATTTTAAATCTTTCTATGTATTTATGAAGCAAAAATTTTTATAAGCGTTTAATATATTAACAACACTTTAGAAAAATATAATTGAAAACAATTTAAGTATTTTAACATCCCCATTTTTTTTAGGATCTAAGTTTGAGGGAGGTCTGTAGCCTTCCGGCCATGTACCTCGTTCTCTAATTAAGTAGAGTCTTTGGATAGTCTTGGCTTGGTGATTAACAAATCAGAAATAAAAGATTTAATAACCGATGGCTGAGTGGTTAGCGGTCCTGACTGCTGAGCTGTTGGTCCTGGGTTCGAATCCCGGTTTGGACATGGATGTTACTTTCTTTCTCTGTTCTCTCTGTGTTTCTCTATCCTTTCTTCCGTGATGATGCATGAATGTGGCCCACCCTATAAACGGGTTTGTGGTGGTATGGCGCGGGCAACGCTACTCGCCTCCGTGACTTGGTTCACAGGTGCCCGCTGGGTAACGACACATGAGTAGCAGTTTCTGGCCTTGTTCTGGCATAGGGTTAGTCACCCAAGTGTGCCCGCAGTTGGAAAAAAAGATATTGAGGTAAGTGCTCCCACTGGATGCACTCAGCATGACTTGTGTTTATTTTAAACTAAGTAACTGAGTAATTCTAGAAATAAACACTTAGATGATGACCATAATTCTTGGTACACACAAAATTCCGTTAAAATTATTTACAAATGAAAAGATAAGGAGAATACATAGGATGACTACAATAATTCTTTGAAGCACACAAAGTTCCGTTAAAATATTTACAATCCCCATTATTTCTGTCCTAACCTCAAGAGTTTCCCAGGGTCAGATGGACATTTACTCTGTCAAGGAGATTGATTTCCCAAATGGTGCCCCATAACTAATGGTACCAGAGTAAAATCATAAGAAGTGCTTCATCATACGGTGGGAATGGCAAAATATTACTCAAGAAGGGTTCATCAGTATAGGAAATCGGAATCTCATTAACAAAATATGAAAAAATTTAAAGAAAAATATCATTTGTACTAAAGTTATTTTCTATGAAACTGTAATAAAACTTTTGTTTAAAATTTATATTTAATTTATTATTAGTTATACATGCACTTGCAGGCATAATTTGTTACTTGTTTACGTTTTTACAACAGCATCATAGGTTTTTTTTCCGAAGATTATTTTGTTCAACTGACTAGAAAGGAAGCTTAGTAAAAGTATTAGATTGATTGAAATAGATGCTAATTTGACTGAAGCATTTATATGGATATAAAACTATTTACAAATGTAACTAACATACAATATTTCTAGGATAACTCAAAACGTCTAGATTCTTCTGTATTTACAATCAAAACTTTTTGAAAGTTAGCTAAAATATTACAAGTTTATCTGTATTTATATGTTGAGTTTCTTTACGATTGATGATAAAAACTCCCAGAAATTTCAGAAAGAATGAATATCAAATTTTTTTAAAATTTTCAAAAATATCGTTATTTTACTTGACACACAAATTCTGAAGAAATTAAGTTATATCAACTTTAACTTCGGATTTTTATAATGTGTTCATAAGATAATAAGTAATAATTAAGAATCATCACTATCTTCTCATTTTCGAATATAAGAGAATTAAAATGCACTTTCTCCCTTGTTCTTTTTTTATAATTAATAGATTCTCTGAAAAAATTCCTGGAATTTTTTAATATTGTTTGTTATTTTCTGCTATTATAAATTACATATTTTGTGCTCAAGAATAAAATAGTTATATCTGTATTTCTATTCTTATACCTTGTGTATCATTTATGTTATATGTTAATCATTATAAAAATAATCTCACATTCATTTATTCCTATTTTTTTTAAACTTTCTTTTTTTGAACGTTTATTTTAGCAAATTATGAAGGAATGCCTCATTCATTTTCGCATATTATAGCCAATATACAGTCATTAAAGATTGAGGCATTTTCAAGGGAATAGAAAAAGAACTTATGGAACATATGGATTCTATATCAAGTATCATTTCGTTCTGTTTATGGTTGTTATTTAACCAGTATCTGAAAAATGAATAGAAACCACCCTTTCCTTATAAATTATCTTTCACACACATGTCTCTCGTCCCTCCGACACTCCTCAGTTAACGACCACATGGCCCGAGGTTGACGCGGGGGCTTATCTTTCTAGCAATTTATGAGGGTGTTGAGTTCAAGACCGTTGTCACTCCTCCGCCCCCCACAAACTTGTGAAAGGACTTGAGAAAAGGATTAAAGGGAATGTAAAAAAGCAATCAAGTGCAGGAAGTCTTTCTGTTTATCCCCACAGCAGCAGAGGGAGGCATCCTGCAGGTGGACAATAATTCACATTTGCTTCTTAAAACTGTCAGATGTGCCTCTTTGTCAGACCCCAGATGCGACAGGGAGGGGATTCTTCTCTCCCCCGCAAGGAATGTTGAGTCATTGGGTCACGGACAACAGAATCGGAAATGTTGGGATCTCAACAAAACAAGCTTCTATAAGACTGTTTCTAACTCACAATATTATATTAGAAATGAGCATATTAGAACGAACTCGGGGATGACTACTATCACCCACTTCATAAAATTTTTGACCTTCAAGTTCCATAATAAAGTATGCAAAATAAATAACATTGAAGTAAAGGTTTTTGAATCATACAACCCCTACGAACCAAAAAGCGTCCATAGATTCACCGGCAGTCTTTGGATTCCAAAACAATTACCAATGTCTGAACAATTTAATTTAATAACTTATGATTAAAAATTTATAGCTGACTGCTAAAATGTTGTATAGCTTATAAATAAAAATAAGTATATAATTTTAAATAAATACATTATATGGTCATAGTTGCCTTAATGAATTGCTTATATCGTAAGTATCTAATTAATTTGCCCCTAACTTGAAAACTCATATTGTGTATTTTCCAGATATTGGAATGTATCAAAAAATGGCTTGTGCACCTTATTTTCCTTGTATATATTAAAGTGTGATTATTCTTAATAAATGAATAATGTAAATTGAGTTATATTAGAAACATTGTACATAACGGATACCCCCAGTTAACTTTTTTACCTTACTATTTATTAATGTAGTTTATTATTGACTAAAATTTCAATTAAACCAAGATATTTATTATCTCTTCTAAATTATTTGAGCAGATTTTAGTAGAGATTATTATCTCTACTAAAATCTGTAATTAATTTCAAGCAAATTTTTGAATTGTATAAATATTTTATATATCTTATAAGTTGTTTATAAGTACACATATAATATAAAGTCACTAGCCATACACATTATTTAGTAATCAGTGTGCCTGACTGTTAAAGGTCATGGGTTCGAATCCCAGTTCGGGCATGGATGTACTTTCTCTCTCTCCTATCTTTTTTTTGTATGAATGGGTTGTGAATGGTTGCCTTTCCTATACACGGGAGCCTGTGGGATATGTGTACTGAGAAAGTATGAGAAATTACAGTTTAGTGTTGGAAAATTGGAGCTGCGCACTTCATATTGCCAGCCTAGCTGGCACATGATAACAGCAACAACAACAATAAAGAAAGGTATTATTGAGTTGAAAACAAGAACGCTATATTTATTGAAAAAATAACTTATTTAGATAATTATGCAAACAAAGTTAATGATCGCTGTTATAAAAAAATAATTAAAAAATAAAGTAAAAGAAAACCGCAAATTTAAAAGTTTTTCCCAGAATGAGTGTTTTTATTCGAAGGAAAAATGAAACTCGAATCTTAACTCTCGCAGTGATATTTAAATATTTTAATTGTAATGAATATGGTCATATTTCTAGAGACTGTCCAAAAGAAAGATAAATCTTATTGTGTAGAGAATTTGGTGAGGATAGGCATACCCAACGGCTTTGTTCGAAAAACAAAGTTAAAAACAGTGTGACGGTGAATATTGAAAACATTTCCCCTTTAAAAGTTTTTATGAAATAAACACACAAAAACATATAATTCTAACATTGTTTGTTTGTCTTTCAACGGTCATCTTGGTAACCGAATTATAACAGGATTGGGATTTAAACTCTGAATATATTCTTCAATTTAATAATTTTTGCAAGGCAACTGAAGTGACAGTAAGTTTACACCTGTAAATACATAATTGCCGGATTAGTCACTTATACCGTCACATTCTCTTATGATTTTACTCTGAAAACATTTCTCTCTGAAAATTTTCAATTTATTTTTAATATGTTTAATAAGACTTTCTTATGACTTTAAAAAATACTTTTTAATTAAAGTAAGAGCTAATTCATATTAAAAAAGGAACTTATTTTATTCGGAATCATTTTATAACACTCAAAAATATTACTAATCTGTAGCTTTTTACAAAGCATAATTTTACCTTTCATTACATTCCTTTAAAATGATTTCTCAGCTAAACATGCATTCATAATATATATACTGAAATATAACGTTAGTTAAAGATTAATTATCAAGAAACATTTTAAGTGTACATATAAAAAATATTTAATACATTAGATCTTTTAACTTTCCAAAAGAGAATTTTTCAACATAATGTATTAAAATAAAGGTGACAGAATTACAAGTCAAATAAAAATTATTTTCTAAAATCTTTAAATTTAGATTTCGAATTGATTATTTTATTTTAAAATCAAATTGATTATTAATAAATAATTTTAAATAATCAATTTTATTTTAAATTTCATGTTTGTTGATAAATATTCGTAATGACTAAAAAATCTGCTAAATAAGCAAAGTGTAAAAAATAAGTTGTAGACAGAAAATATATAAAATTTACTCAGTCAACATTTCCAACGAAGGTTTTAACGAAATAACACTAAAGACGAAAATTTGTGAGTGTGAAATGATGATATTCTAACCGGGTAAACTGTTAAAATAAAAGGAAATAATGAATTCTTCTAGCATTTGGAGGTAATTACTTTTCTATTTCCATCGCTCTATATATGGTATTCCAGGAGCTCAATTTTCTTGATTGGATATTGCAGTGCTATCTTGAAAAAAATTATTATCTTCAGTCTGTTTTTGAACACAAACATTTTTGGACAAAGAGGACCGCTAATGAGAAATACATTTCAACGCGAATTTTTTCACGCGACAGTAGACTAAGAGGTTACAACAATTGATTCTTTTAACATTTTTAGTTTTTTCATCCTTGTTGGGTCCCTTCTTTATTTGATAAGGATGGGGCTCAAGTGAAGTTAATTTAATCAGCAAGTGAAAAAATTTATAATCAAAATCATTAGAATTTCTTATGCAACATTAATTATTTATAATATTAGTATTATTCTTTAAAATGAAGTTTTCTACAGATTCACTATATTATCCACATTTAGTTTCACTGAAGTCCTAAGCTATGTCGCGAATGTATATATATATATATATATATATATATATATATATATATATATATATATATATATATATATATATATATATATATATATATTATATACCTATTATATTATTCTCGGATTTTATTGAACACAGCCATGCTAGCATAAGGAACTTATAATTTAGAAGCTTCGCAAAAGAATAAACTCTGAGATATAGTTTATTTACTTGACAAAATGTTTGGTACTATAATTCCATTATCATTTAATTGTTGTCTATTCGAAATTTCAGTGATCAGAATATGGCGTAAGTTATATATTTATAATAATAATTGTATTATGAAAATAAATTATTATGAATTGAGAAATGAAATACTTTACACACATCCATTATTTTATTTGAAATGAAATTTTTTGCAGGTTTTATACCTTTCCTATTGATTATTAAAAAATGCAAATTTTAAGAGCTTTTAAAAAAATTTTTCACTTATGTTTTAATTGTAGTTTGAGAAGTTTTTATTAATAATATTTCAGTTTTATAAAATTTCGTTTTTAGAAAGTGATTTTTATTTTTATTTTAGCCAAAATGAGATTAAAACTTAATATTTTTTATGTATAAGAGAAAATATTGTTTATTAAATAAAATGTTTTATTACAACTATAAAAATTAATATCAAGTCAAATAATATTTTAAAACATCAAAATTTCTACAAAATTATTTTGAATTCCTAAATGATAAATAACATCATGCGAGTTCCTAATGATGTATTGTCAGTCGATTGAATATTCATAAGATATCTTGTTTTCTTGTATTTTTAGCAGAAAAGATTTATTTGCTTAATCAGTTTTAAGATTTTTCATAGGTATGCAACTTGATTTAGACACCTTGTAAAAAATTAGAATTCTAAAGAACATGGTTAATCTTGCTGAATTCATTACGTCAAATCAGTTACAGGTTAGATCATGAGCTTTCCTTTTGGTATCTCCCTAAATTATTGATTCGTAAATCAAGAGATATAATATCAACACATATTATTTGGTAAATAAGTTGAAACTATAAACACATCAAATGCATAAAAAGGAAGCTAACTAATATAATTTATATTTCAGAATTTTCATTAGAAAAAAATTTAATATATTTCCATCATTACATGTACAAGATTTACCATACAAAATAATGATAATGGACCACAAATCTTGAGCAAAGTATAAAAAATTGTGAGAAATGATAATGGAAATATTTCACACAATTAAAAAGAAATAAAATTTTTCTGAAGCAATTTTCGTAACTACTATTTGGCGCCCCTCTCAAAGCGGCACCCGGGGCACGATAGACCCCTTGCCTCCCCTTCACTACCCCATTGCTGTCTGACGTCTCAACTATATCATACACTAATTTGCATACTTATTCTCACTTCATTCAATGGCAACATGAAAACGGCAAGAACTTTCTAGTTTACCCTATAATTAACAAGCTTTTTCATTCATTGTGATACTTTGTATCAGGTTCACAATTAATATTTGTTTTTTTAATACCGATTCTCCGATAATTTTTACTACTTTGGGATTATGTGCTTATGAAGTTGACTTTTATTGCACCAGAGGCAATTTATGTAAAGCGGCGCTCATTATTATAAGTACGAAGCCTTAGAGCGATTGTCAGGGAGATAGCTAAAATAAAGGTAATAAACAATTATAAGCAAAATGATAAATAAAAATGAAATCATGACGTACAATATAATTTCCTTTCCTAAAAAGAAAATAAGTTATAAGGAAAATGCGAAGAGCACAGATTAGAAAATACTAATGGTTTGATATGATTTAATTATTCATATCATAATTACATGATAAAATTACTATGCTTTACATCCTTAAGTATTCAACATAATTGCGATTTAAAGAATCAGTATTTCAGACATCTTACAAAACAGATATATTAATTAAGCAGATTATTAAACAGAAAAATTTGAGAATTGTGTTTTTAAAGTCTGGAAAAAATATATGTATTTTCAAAATACAGTCACTGTAACTACGTGATGACTGTTTTTGAAAAATATTAAACCATTTACATTTTTATAAAATTCTCCTAAGAAGCTAAGAAAATTGGAAATAAAAAAATTAATTTTTATATTATAAAACAATAAACATTATTTGCAAAACTAGAGAAAAAAAATTCAAAAATCTTGTTAAAAATATATATTTCTGGCCATACCAATGAAGTTAAAAATTAAATTTGGATGATTCTATTAAATGATAACTGTTAATTTTAGACTTCTTACACTTGAAAGAATAATTATGTCAGCATAATTAATGTTCTCAAGGAAACAAAAGTCTGTTTTGAATACTTTGAGGAATTTCAGGAATTGCTTTACATCACATACTAGGATGGAATTATTTTAATTTATCTGCAGGTCTAGCATAAAAAATAATTTCGAGTTAAACATTTCTATTTTAATATTTTTAAAAATTTGAAAATGGTAATTTTATTCAGGAAATTTATTGGATAATTAAAATTACAGTTGTTGAAATGTTACTTTGTTACACGTTTTAATTTAGAAAGGTTGATTTAGCCTTGTTTGTAACAAGGAAAATTCTTGATCCATTGATCAAGATGGATGTACTTTCTCTATCTATCCAGTCTTTGTCCTTTCCTTGTATGAATGTGGATTGAATGATTGCCTATTTTATAAACGGGTTCCTATGGCATGTGTGTACTGAGGAAGTCGGACTCCACACCAAAATATAGTTCAGTTGGAAGAGTGGAGCAGAGCACCTCATATTGCCAGCCTAGCTGGCACACAACAACAACAACATCAAGAATGATCCTTGTTACAAACAAGGCTAAATCCTGTTACAAACAAGACTGAAAAATTGTTAATGAATGAAAATTAGGTAGGGCTTAATTCTTTTAATAACATACATATTTCTTTATTTACCACAAATGCCAAAATAATTGGCTATGACGCCATTAGTTCTCTGACCTTCCAATATTTATGAAATATTAAAAATAGATGTACAGCGCACGAATTAAGATGGTCAGCGTCAAAAATTTGATCTTATTTACACAAAGGAGACAATGGAGAACCCTAAAGTTTGAACCAACACAAATACGCCTGCAAACAATCAGGGCTTGTAGAAAGGAGAAAAAGTGCTACTCGTGCACTTTTAAGAAAATCAGGAATAGCTTTTGATCCCTTAATCTATAAACTCAATAATGAAAGAATAAATCACAAAAAAACATTTGTAATTAATTGACTATATTACATCGAGAAACCCAGAAGTATTATGAAAAATGACTTTCAATGTAATAAAATTGTAACAAAGAATTCTACTTGTTTAAGAAGAATTCTTTGGAGTCACATTTAATACCAGTGTAACCATTATTGCACCTATTTATAAAATAATTTTTTTAAATTTTTAAAGGATCTTAATAAATGCTTTTTAATAAGCACGATTAAAATTTTAAAGTTTAGTTTTAGGATAAGTATTAATTTAAATTACTGTAACTGCACACATTGTTTATGGCATATTTTTCACACTGGCTGTGAACACATGTTCTCCAGTCACAAATATCTACAAAATTTAAAAATAAAAACATTAACATATATATATATATATATATATATATATATATATATATATATATATATATATATATATATATATATATATATATATTCATACATACATTTGTCGTATTTGTCAACGTATGAGACGCACTCCATTTAAAATATTTAAATAATTAATTTTTGTATTTTATGCTGCAAATTTATTATAAAGATCAAACTCTATTACTGATTTGCAGTAAATATACGAAATATGTACAGAATAAATTGTCCGTTGTACGGTCCGATGCATTACTAATATTACCTACTTATTAAATGATGTAACCGCTGTCTCAATTATATACATTAGTTTAGAGAATAAGTTTGTAGCGTTTTTACCAAGGACTTTTATATTAACAAAAAACAATAATTATATCAATAAGTTAATCAATCATATATTCGCTGTTGCTATTTACAATCTCTTCCCGTCTCTCGACCCATTTGTTGATGCCGTTCCGCAAAAAATCGCCTAGCCTGGTATCAATGAAGTTGTTGAGCCAGTTTTTAAGGACCTCTTGGTGCACTGGGAAATGCTCGAAAAGAATGCCACAGTCAACAAGGAGCTCTACATTGACCAGCGTGAATGAGGCTATTCGTTTGAAAAGACCTGATTGACATAGTCAAACCGTGCTCCTTCTCGCCAGGTCCCATGTTGCACAAGTCGTCAAAGCCGCACTCTCTAAGAGCTCGAATGGGAGGTTTTTATGCATCCGCCATATTCTCCGGACCTTGCACCGATCGATTACCATCTTTTCTGCTCGTTGTCAAACCATATGAAGGGCGTTAACTTTGATAACAAAGAGGCCCTTAAAAAATTGGCTCAACAACTTCTTTGACACTAGAATAGACGATTTTTGGCGGAACGGCATCAACAAATGGATCGAGAGGTGGGTAGAGGTTGTAAACAGCAACTGCAAATATATACTTGATTAACTTATTGATATAATTATTGTATTTTGTTTAATTAAAAGTCTTTGTTAAAAATGCTACGAACTTATTCGCCAACCCAATGGATCCCGTAGATTATGTTTACCGTCAGCTTCTTTTTTTAAATCCTGATACTGGTAATTTCTTATTATTTCCTCAATCGGAGCCAGTCAGCTTTTCTGCAGCCCTGTGTACATGTTCTTTAGGACGTAATTTGTGTATATTATAGCAACGCCCACATCGTTTTTTGAGCAATAACTTAGCAACAAATTTAAGAAAATTAAACAGCAAAAATTCCACATAAGTCTTTCACAAAAATTCAAAGCTAAAGCGCTTCAATCATAAATGTAGATGACATCCGTTGGTCCATATGATGCTGATGAGATGTTCAGCTCGCGCCATTCACTTCTTTTAGAGTGAAATAAGTCAGCACACACACATGATTGACAATACAAATTGTCTTTTATTGGGTGGTTATAATGGGTAATGCAATTTAATTGAAAGATAACACAGAAACTACTCCCATGTGTAATGTACATGGTAATAATCTTAAAATTAATGAACTCCTATATATATTAGTAATGTGTTTAAATAATAATTAAATAAATAACTTTTTTAAAATTCTCTAATTATATATGAGAAATAATTATTGTTGTTGATGTCGCGTGCCGACCATGCTGGCATTATGGGGTGTGCTGCTCCACATTTCCAACTGAACCATACTTAGGTGTGGAGTCCGATTTCCTCAGTACACACATGCCATAGGGACCCTTTTCTAGGATAGGCAGCCATTCACAACCCATTCACGCAAGGAGTGGACAAAGACAGGGTAGATAGAGAGAGAGAGTACACACATGCCCGAACCGGTTGGGGATTTGAACCCAAGATCCGCAGTCAGGTACGCTGATCACTAGACAAGTTGGGCGGCAAAAGTAATTGTTAGTTATATATTATAAAAATATTAATTATTTACACTATTAATATTTTTTGTGTAAATATAATTCTTGGTCAATATATGAGTAACGAGAAAGATAGTTAACACAATTTTTATTTACAAGTATTAAAGCAGGAAAAAATTCGTAAAGCCGGCCATCATCCTACTGCTAAAGCAGCCAGGCTTCTAATGCTTATATTAAAGTGGGAATTGTTTCTGCGCTTTCCCAGTAAAGGAAATAATTCTCATTCCATTGCTTTTTGAAAAAGTTAGTCTTATGGAAATCAAAGCAATTTTTTCTATCATTTGAAATAAATAAATTAAATGCGTAAAATAAATCTTTGAAATGTCGCTCGTCAGATATTAAGTAAAATTTTCTTTCGTTTCAACATTGTGTATATTTAGTACTAATTCTAATTTACATATAAATTATTTAAAAATGAAATAGCAATTGAAGAATATGGACTTAAAAAGGATACCCTCAAATATATGTAATGAATTTCTTGATTTATATATTTTTTCATGCCCTATTGTTTTCAATTTTAAGATTCAACAACCTCTTCACAAAAATGTTTTATTAAAACAGCTGGAAAACCTCAGACGTCATCTTCATTAGATTTTAAACTGATCCTATATAAATCACATTGGGTAAAGCACTCAAAGTATCGATTCATCCAGAAGATAATGCGAATATTTCTAATGGAATTCTATTTATGGACTTTCTAGGAGCTGTTTTAGCTTAGTCGGGAGAGCGATGTTCTCGTGACCCAAAGGAAGCGAGTTCCTGGGATCCTGGGATTGCTTAAAGATGACCGTGTTCAGTAATGGCGAGTTTTTCTTCATTGGCCTAACAACCCAGGGTGGGCCTTTGCCTTCCTCAGAAGTGCATGCCAAGACCCCCTATTTTTGGATAAGGTCATCCAGTTTGTCACTTTTAGTGTTTTTAGGTCGTTTTCAAGGCAGTCACGCCATCGGAGTTTCGGTCGTCCTCTTCTTCTGGTGCCAATGGGGCGAGCCATTGGCACCAGAAGAAGAGGCCCATTTTAATCTCTGTATTGAAATAAATGTAACAATATCTGGTTCTTTATATAGTTTATAGAGCTCAGAATTAGTTCTTCTTCGCCATGTATTCTCACATTTTATTCCACCAAAGATGCTTCTTAAAGTTTTTCCTTCGAAAATGGAGATGGTTTCATTGTCCTTCTCAGTCAATGTTCACGTTTCAGAGAATCAGTTTAAGTGAGAATAGGCCGAATCAAGCATTTAGTAATGGCGACTGTGACACGTTAAATATGTCGTGGTCACAAAGTTACTTCCCGTCCAAATCTATACCTCTAGAGAAAACAGAAAACCCACTTTTTGTTTTTAGTGCTGCCATCTGGTGTCTTCTATAAGAGAGAGAAATGAACTTGAGAAGGAGCTGCACTCGCTGTTAGGCGGAATCAAACGCCAGGATTGAACTTGATTGAATTTGGGCTTGGTACAAAATGCTAAATAAATAGCAGTAGAGGTGTCTTAGTCTCTAAATACCTGTGTACAAAGGCAAGACAAGACCAAAAATTAATTATTGATCATCATCCCTTTATTTTATTTTCGCTTTTAAACTGAAAATTCCTTTTCTAGAAATGCAGCTTTTTCTGTAAATGCGTAAGAATGAGCTGTGTGAAAAGATTATAAATTTGTGTTGAGGATTATTGCATAACAAGATGAAATGGTTAAGATGGATTATATTAAATAATTATTATTACTTAAATAATTTTTTTCAATCTAAATTTAAAGATTTCTTTGAAACGTCATAATTTTCAGATTTGAATTAAAATCTTAGGATTCTTAATGATAACTTATTTAGAATGCAGAGTAGCATGAAGTTTCGTATCTTTAGCCATATTTTTTCTTGTAATTAATATAAAAAAATTGCCACACTACATATAGGAAAAAATACAAACTTTTTTTAAAAATAAAAATGTTGGATTTTTATATAATATTTATTTACTGCACCAAGCAAAGCAATAATAATGTAACTACAATTAAATGAATTAATCTTTGAAAAAACGACATTTATGGAGTTCAGTCAAAGACAATTTTAAACACAGTAAAATATTAATTGGATAATGGTCGAAATTTCTTCGAAGTAAAATGATACTTATGAGGGTGGCAAGTGAAGTATTGAGATTCTTCTGCTCACTCCCTGTTTCTAAATTATGAAGACTCTCACACAGCAGCTTCCATCAAACTTGTTGAGCCAGACTCAGATCTAAAAGCGGGAAAGTATTTCTGTGCGCACACCCAATATGTGCACATCCATTACTTCTAAATGCTTATCACAAAACATGAGATATTTTTTATAAAATAAACATAAGACATTCTATAATTGCAATCTAAAGTTATTCATATCATTTTTACATTACTTTAAGGAATTATAAAAGGAATAAAAATGTAAAATTTATGGAATCAACACTAATCCACATTCAAATCACAAAATTTTACCTAATCAACTTTCAAGTGTTTTCAAAATTGGTTACATTCACAAACTGGAAAATCACAATTTTATGAGATGATTTGGCTCATGAAATAAGAACTGTGAGACTGAATGTTATTGTTGCTTCCCTGTAGCTATCCCTGAGTTGAGTTCTACCATTTAGACAGAAGCAGCCGGGCGAAGTCTTCGTGATTTTGAAGTAAGGACCAAGCAGAAGACCACCAATACTTGGCCTGCCATTCCCAGAGGTATCATTTCACTTGGAATACATTGCGACACGTCCAGTTTTAACGTGTGCAACAGTCGCTGACAGTGCGTCAGCGAACACTAAGGATCTTAGGTTAAACCGGGACTAGAACTCAATACCTTCCAATAAGGAGAGCGACACCCTAACCAACCAGGCCACCACAGATCTATTGAATGATTGATGTCATAGCCACTTTCAGTGAACATTGGAGGACATTGCAACCACTTTTAGTGGCTGAGATAGTTGAAAGGGGCGCTCCGTGGCTGAGTGGTCAAAAGCATCACTGCTAATCGCTTGAGAGCGTAGGAGTGTGAGTTCGATTCCCACCAAGGCCTTGGGTGTTTTCTTCATTATTCTTCCGTGGTTGTACATCTGTCATTATGCTATTTGTCCTATTATCGACGAATACTTACAAGCGGATCTCAAGAATCAAGCATACAAGTCTGAATATATGCAATGTAATAAATAAAAATAAAAAAAAGATAATTGAAATGTTGCTGTAGCACCAGCATGCTTCATATGTACCTCTCTCTGAGTTGGGCTCTACCAGTTACATAAAAGCAGCCTGTTGAAGTCTTTCCCAATACTGGGCTCGCCACCCCTGTATCTATCATTTTACTTGGAGGATATTGTAACCACGACCTATTTAACGTGTTCCATTCGCCTTTAACGAAGATGACGGATCTTCGGGTAAGCCGGGATTCGAGCTCACTACCTTCCGATAAGGAAAGAGATACCCAAACCAACCGGGCCACCGCAGACGAATAGTTGAAACGTAAGACCCACTTCATGAGGGCCTTTATACTCTGAACTTCACTCGGAACATGCTTAAATTCCATAGCTAGACATTTATTTTTCTTGTGTGACCACAATTCATCTAAGCCCTTGGACATTTCATGATTTAAATTGCAGCAAATCTAATCTTTAAATCTGATTACGCGACACACAAAATACCTCCTCTTAAAAGTTAAATGACTTAATCTAATTTAAATGTTAATAACCAAGGATTGGCAAAAAAAGACCATATACTTTTTTAAAACGGCATTTCGAATGAGTGCTTGAGATTTTATACTTGTTCCGATGAAAACACTCAAGGAGTAAAACTAAAAATCTTATTTGGATAATCAAAACATTGATTTATGAGATTGTTATTCACCATAATGACCATTCTGCAACTGACAAGGTTGTAAATTTCCAAAAATATATCTGAAATGTTAAAAATTGGAAGTACTCAATCACTGTTTTTTAACTATTGAACCAGATGAATTTTACAACCTAAATATATATTCATATACATATGTGATATTTAAGTACAAAATAAACAAGAAAGTTTTAGCCGTTTTCGCGTTGTCACTGAATGAAGTCAGAATAAGTATGCAAGCTAATGTATGGTGCGGTTGTGTTCCCGTCAGTCGAGAGTAAAAATATCAGTAGTTGTAAAACCAAGTCCACTGCGCACATCCATCAATGGCAACTCGTACAGTAGTGAAAGGAAAAGAATGTGTCGAAAGAGTTCATTCGGTGTTGTTTGCTTTATGACTTCAAAGTGGGCTTATCAGCTGCTGCATCAAGCCACTGAATATGTCAAGAATTTGGGAATAGTGGTGTGAACGAATGTACTACAAGATATTAGTCTCACACAAATTCAGATCGGCAGATTTGTCCCTCTTTGATCAAGCTGGTGTCTGGTGGTTTAGTCATCAATGACTTGATGACTAAACCACCAGACACCAGATTGTTCACAGCTCATCAAGTCATATGAGCTGCTACCAAGACCAAAACGATAACTGCGTACCTGTACTCGCTGCAATTGTAACATGTGCAACAGGTATTGAAACAGGTGAAGTCTACACTGGTTAATCGGAATGTTCTTGGCCGATAAAGTGATGCAAGATGTGGTGCGGGTGGCCAGGAATGCCATGCAGTGGTTTGGTTGGGACATTTTGTGCCATCCTCCTTTCTCAGTTTACCTTGTATCATCTGCTTTTTCATCACTGACTATCATCTTCGTGGAATATCCTTCACCAATGAAGCAGACTTGCGCCAAGTATTCACGATCTGTGATTTGCCTCCGAAATCCCCGAGTTTTATCTCAAGGGGATTGCATGACGGTGCACAATGCCGACGGTGATTACTTCGAGGGCAAACAATAGGCCACACTTTCTTTTGGATCATTATAAATGCCAAGAGATTTCTCGTTTACCTTGTAGAATGAAAGAAATTTTAAAACTATAGATTTTTTTTCAAAATAAAAGAAAATGATAAACAAAACGAAATATCCAGGAAGTGATCAATCATAGAACGTACATCGAACCAGATCAAATTAAATAAGGAAGCTCGATAAATAAATATGGTGACACAGCTTTAAAAATCCAAAACCACAGCAAAAAGATTGAGTTAATCGAAGATTGTAGAGAACTAAAAATAAAATTTTTACACTATATTTGTCTATGGTTTCAAAAAGCAGAGAAAAGCATATTTTAAATATAAGTCCCATTGATTTCAAAACAAACATGTGTTTACAGATTGAGAAAATATTCATTCGGATAAACTAAGCACAGGAAATTAATTTAAAGTTCACTTATCATTGCTTAATGATTTTAGCTTTAGCAGCTTGGGTACGATTCTTTGATTTAATGAAATATCATAGAACTCCAATTATCCGAATAACTTTTAGGATTTCAGAAAAATATATTAAACTAACAAAGAGAATAAAAAAAAGGAGAGGTAAGAGAAAATTTGAGAATAATGTCATTTGAGGAAATTAAAAATATTGTTTTTGAAATTTGTAATGAATGTTCAAAGGTTAGTACTTAAGACTTTGGAGAAGGAAATCTAGGGTAATCCAAATTGCAAATGATGGTACACTGAATGGAAGTGTCGAGGAAGAGAAGATGACCTTAATGTCCAATTTGAAGTAAACACGGGATCATCATCTAGAGATGGCTTTGAGACTGTTTTGAAGTGGATAAAGCATTACCTTAAGTGTGACCACAAGTCAATTCTCTCTTTCAATCGGATGCGCGACTTGGCTGCCCGAAAATGGATAACAATATCTTTCATTTACACCGTTGTACATACATACTGTATTAACGTACAGCACGTGTAGGTACCTTAACACGTAAAAAGAGTTGCTTCGAATTGAATTTGTTATTAGTTTCTTTACATTTAAAAATTTGTAGATTTTTCCCTATTTCAACTTAGAATAATTAATATAAATTTTGCACTTTTTGAAAAAATCTAATTATTCGAATTTTTTATTATCCAAATAGAGTGTTTTTCCAATTGATTCAGGTGACTGGAATGCCACTGTATAATATTGTTGGCAGCAAATCTGTATCTTACATATGGCAAACTACAGAAAATAAATGAAGATTAACGATAATACTCTTTGGTAACACGGAAATTTTTTTGTGTATAGGAGATGTTGTTGTTACTAATGACACTTGGACAAACCAAGCTCCCTATGCCTTGGCTATGCGAATTTAGGTCGATAGGGAGCGACTTTCGTTTTAATCAGAGCACCATGAAGGTGAACGTACGACTTTGCTCTACACACATGCCATAGAAACCTGTTTAGAGGGTAGGCAACCATTCACACCTCATTCATACAAGGAAAGGACAAAGACAGGATAGATAGAGAGAGAAAGTACATCCATGACCAAACCGGGACTCGAACTCAGGACCTCCTTATCCGTAGTCAGGACCTCCTTATCCGTAGCTAGGTACGTTGGGCGGCTGTATAGGAGATGATCACCATGAGCGATTCTCTGTATTCCAGATCCTTTCATCATCTCCTGCAATTAGGAAAAAAATCACAAGAACTTGCAAAAATGCAACTATTGTTTATAATGCCCTATCACTGGGAGTTTCACTTTTCAATGCTACAAGCAGTGGAAGTGACGGTTCTTCTCTAATGTAGTGGGTACCCAGAAAGGGTGCCACTGATGTCCCAAAAATGGGTCTTTATTCTAAAAGCAGGGATCAAGCAGAAGTCCCCTAAGACTTGGCCTGTCATTCCCAGAAGTATCATTTCACTTGAAGGATATAGCGACCATGACAGGTTTCTCGCGTCTCAGCATTAGTGAATACGGTGGATCTTCGCTTGAGTCAGGACTTGAACTTATTATCTTCCGATAACTCTGGCGTTCAAAATTCTTTCACTGGTGTGGGTGCATGTGGGACGGTGAGTGCCAGCTCAGTTGGACTTTGTCAACTGACCGTGGTTCAAAATTATGATCCACTTGGTGACGGTCGAGAATTCTAAACCCTTAACCTTAAGATACTGACCGTGGATCACCTGCACAACTATGTATCATCCGATAATGCAAGTGATGCTTTAATCAATTAGGCTCCCGTAACTTGCACGTAAAATATCTATTATTATGATTATATTTGATTCTTATTCATAATAAATGAAACATAAATGAAATTCTTATTTTTTTAAAGAAATAACTATGTCATTAGAATAATAAGAATTGTTACATTTCTCGCAAAGTTTCCCATAATAGAAAATCGGACAGCTACGGTTGAAGAATTCACCTTCAGTTTTGCAGGTTCCACCATTTTTGCTGGGAATATTCACACATGGATCTGAAAATAACCTGATTGATTAGGTTACAGCTCAAATTATTTTAGATGCGTTTTAAACAGAATGCAATGAATACAAAAGGGTTCATTCGTTCATTCATTGTCGTGTGCCAGCTAGGCTGGCAACATGGGGTGTGCTGCTCCACTTTTCCAACTGAACCATATTTTGGTGTGGAGTCCGACTTCCTCAGTACACACATGCCATAGGGACCCGTTTATAGGGTTGGCAACCATTCACACCTCATTCATACAAGGAAAGGACAAAGACAGTATAGACAGAGAGAGATAGTACATCCATGCCCAAACCGGGATTGAACCCAGGACCTCCTTATCCACAGTCAGGCATGCTGAGCACTAGACCAGTTGGGCGGCTTTTCTACATTTTTAGAGATGACCTAGTTGCTCAGGAGTTTTCCTGGTCTATTTCTCTTGTGATAGTCAAATACGACCCTCTAATGGTATTCTGAAAGACAATCTTCCCTGGGGACATCAAAATTCAGGGAGTAAGGCAATAATAATTTTACTCAATGAGTTTTCAGTTCTTTCTTTTATGTTATAGTGCAATTAATGTGCGGTAACAATAAAAATTCCCAGCTAAACAGCAGATATAATAAAAAGACAAGCCAAGCTCGCTATGCCTTTGGCTATGCGAATTTAAGTCGAGGGATAGCGTCTTTAATCAGAGCACCATGAAGGTGAAAGTACGACTTTGCTCTACACACATGCCATAGGGACCCGTTTATAGAGTAGGCAACCATTCACACCTCATTCATACAAGGAAAGGACAGAGACAGGATAGATATAGAGAGAAAGTACATCCATGCCTGAACCAGGATTCGAACCCAGGACCTCCTTATCCGTAGTCAGGCACGCTGACCACTAGACAAGTTGGTCTACTACAAAAGGTTTAAACATTGATATGAAATCTGCAGTAGGATTATAATGTCAAAGACACTTTGTATTAATACTTTTTCTACGAACATCATATTTTCTTTTATGCTAATCATTGTGATAAATATTCGTGATGTAATTCGTATGTAGCATAATTGCAATAAAGGCAGTAAAAGCAATAAAATAGTAAGATAAACCTAGCAATACCAGAAATGCTTTATGTGAAATATGCGCTATAAATAGAAAACATGATTTCTCGTTAGAAACGAGCAGGAAACTGAAGTAATTAATTATTTTAGAACAGAAACAATTCTGTTTCTGTTCTTCAATTAGCAGATGCCAAGGTGGCCCAGCTGGTTAGGGCGTCGTTCTCCTTATCGAAAGGTGGTGACTTCTAATCATGATTTAACGAAGATCTGTAGGATTCACTAAAGGTGGCTGGGACACGTTCAAAATGGGGCGTGGTAGCAATGTCTTCCAAGTGAAATGATACACCTGGAGGTAGTAGGCCAAGTATTGGGGTTTTTCTGCTTGGTCGTTGTCTCGTTGTTTCAAAAACACGAAAACTCCCCCGGTATTTTTCATCTAACTGTCAGAGCCCCACTTTGGGTTAAGTACAGGAAAGCATTCTGGTGCAACAAGATCTATAATTAGCAGGATCTATTTATAGTACTTTTTCCCCATCTTGCACTCTTTGACGAATTTTGTAGTTGATACCTCAAGCAAAGTAATAAGCAAGTAATAATTAACTATCGAGAAAATAATCAAGGAAATAATCAAATATTTTAATAATAATTAAAAGAATGTGTGTGCTATATTATTGGGATTTCTAGGGGGTTGATTGGTTTGCTTTGCTTTCACTCTATGGTCATTTCATGGACACGAGGATTAATTAGACCAAGACCCACGGCTTAAAGTTGATTTCGAACTACTACAAACATCCATGTCGAAGATGGGATTCGAACCCAAGTTGTTAACTGAAGGCAAGAGCGAAAGCATACGATGGTCAGCTTGGCTTCTGAGGGGTGGAACTGAGGGCAATTTATATAGAGAGGTACCTTGTGCCATCGTGACACCGAAATTGTGTGGGTCTTCATATTTTAGAAGCAGGGATCAAAAGGTTTTACGCTTGATCCCTCCTTCCTTTTTCACAATCACAAGCTAAAATAATCAGTTCAATAATTATGATTTAACAAACATTCATTCACTTTAATGTAAATAAAATAAGAAAAGCAGCTTGTAAAACATTGTTATGTTTACAGGAATTAAATCTGTAGTTTAAAATTAATAATGCAAGATCTAACTAAATATGAACATTAAAAACAATGTCTTGTATTCTTTGTTTATTTTTAGTATAGATTAAATAGAATATATTATATCGTTTTTTAATGAATACTCAGCAGCCCATTATGTATAGTGGTCTTCTTCTTCAAAGAGTTGGGTTTGTATGTCATTGGGTACCACTGCTTTTATCAGCATTTTGTACTATTAACTCCAAACCCAATGTTTCCTAGTTCCAGTTGCTCGTGTGACCCATTTTATTAATAAAGTCTGACTCCTTTAATGGAGTCTAAGTGTAACTCTCTAGTATGGATGATGCCTAAAGAAGTTAATCTAGGGAGGGCAAGAGCCTCGCATTAGTAAATGATATGCTTGGGCGTTTCCTCTTGCATGACATTTCCTGCAGATAGGGTCTTGCTGAAACAGTCCCATTTTATGGAGGTGTTTTCTGAAATAATGGTGCCCAGTTATGAAGCCTATGATTACACGTTTCTTCTGCCTATAGCATCTTAGAATTTCAGAGGCAATCCTTGCTGATGATTCACAGATGATTCTGGTCAAAGAGTCAGTCATGCTAGCGATAGCTTCCTTACTTTCACCAAATAATATGGTTTGGAGGTCACTTCTACCTCCTGTGAAGGATTCATTGCTGCCCCTTCACTAGATTGGGCAGCAATGAATCCTTCCTTTCCTCTGAGTTTCCTTGTCTTTTTCAGCAAGGTCCGCTTCAGAGGCTTCATTTGCAAATGCAGAAATGTTTGTTATTTCTTGTGTCTTTTCAGCCACAAGATAACAATTCATAAGCTCAGGTAATATAACAGACCACCCAGCATTCCCTGAGTTACTGGGCAAGGTAAAAAAGCTCTAGAAGTTCACCAGGCAACTAGAGGATCTGTTAAAACACCATTACCGCGGTGCCAAATAGCCCTAGGCACGGGTCGCATTACACCAGGGTTTACGGGAGCTGGTTCGCGGCCTCTGATTCTATATTCAAGGCTATCCTGTCATTCCTTCAGAACGTTCGGCGATCCACCACCTGCCGACGCGCCTGGTAGCTGCGCAGGCCCCAAGTAGTCTAGTGATCAGTGCGGAGATCGATGTCCTGGGTTCGATTTCCGGTCATGGTATGGATGTATTTTCTCTCCCTAATATGACCATTCCTGGTATGAATGGGTTATGACAGAAGAAAGCCTAACTACCACGTGATCAAATGACAGTGACGTTGCATTCGCAGGCTGACGGTTTCTTCTTAGTTACGCTTTAACAGTGACTGTAATTACTGTGTTGTTAACCTTTCAACGGTTATTCGTTTTACAAATATTTTGTTATATATTCATCCTGTATATTTGGTTTCACAATCAAAAACATTCACTTTAAATTCAATGCTTCCAAAAGCAATTATGATGAAGTTTCTCTCGGTCGATTCCACGGAAAGACGGTTTAAAACGTCAATGGATGTTTGCAATTGCGAGAGTAAACGTGAAAGCAACAAAACAGTCCAGGGTAAGTAAATTAATTTCATTTGAATGATTTTTTCTCTTGTTATTTTAAATCTGAATTTTTTTGATAACGTTAATAGTAATAAAAAAAATACAAATCACAAAAGTGAATTCCTATGAATTTTTTTTTTAAAATTTGCTACCCCTAAAATAATATCGATTAAACTAAAATTTTCATAGAAAGATAAAGCACAATTATTTATTTTTTCAATTTATTAATAAGAAAATGTTTAGGGCTAAAAATGAATGAGTGATTTAAATAGCTATTTGGAAAATTATTTTCAGAATGCATCTTAATGATCATATCAAATAAAAAATGTATTATTTGTAGAGAAAGACTATTATTTCTTTGTTGCATATATATATATATATATATATATATATATATATATATATATATATATATATATATATATATCAGTTTTCTTATATTTAAATTTTACTTCCAGATTTGTGAATTGCATTTCAAACCAAGTGATATTTTAAGAACTAGTGAAGCTTTCAATGGGGGGGGAAGATGGATAGTCGTGAGCCCACTATTTCGAAAACTGGATCCGAATGTTGTACCTTGAATCTTTAATGGATGGCTAAAATATTTTTAAATTGAAGCATGTCTTTGAGAATAGATTAACTTATGTAGGCATCATCCATACTAGAGAGTTACACCTAGACTCCATTAAATGGTTATCGGACTTTATTAATAAAGTGGGTGACCCGAGCAACTGGAACTAGGAAACATTGGGTTTGGAGTTAATAATACAAAATGCTGATAAAAGCAGAGGTGCCCAATATAATACAAACCCAACTCTAAGAAGAAAATGTCTTTAAGAAGATTCCTCAATTAAACAACATAGACGAGAAAATACTCAACTGTATGAAGCAATTGCTTAAAGTAGAAAGAGTGATTTGTGTGGAATATAAGCAAAAATAATTATTTGCAAATTTAGATGATTGGGAGAATTGCTTAAAAAACATAGACATTCCTAATTTTTGGACCATAGTCAATAGAAAAAGCAATTTTATGTTTTTAAATAGTGATTGCAATTCACATTCAAATTTGTGTACTTTTGCTGCTATTGATGAAAATCTAATTACATAAGGTGTGTGTGTGTGCCAAAAATATGCCAAAAAA
>JAJQOW010000589.1:0-67500 GCA_037975125.1 Latrodectus hesperus | reverse complement strand
CTACAGCATCCACGATGTTGTAGTTTTTCCAAAATTCTCTTATGGACTGGTTCTCTTCTCCGTCTGTTTTTTCAAACATTTGCTTAAAGGTTCGCCGCAAGTAATAAGCCTTAAAATTTGATATAACGTCTTGGTCCAATGGTTGAATTAAGGCAGTTGTGTTAGGCAGCAAGAAAACCACTTCGACTGGAATGCATGTTGTTAAGTCTGATAAATTTGTTGGGTGGCTTGGAGCATTATCTATTAACAGATGTGCTTTTTGTTCAAGTTTTTTAATTTCGCAATAACGTTTAACAGACGGGCAGAAATGTTCAGTGAACCAATCCTGGAAAATTTTCGCAGTTATCCATGATTTTTTATTAGACTCCCAAATTACAGGTAAAGTTGATTTAGATATGCCTTTCATCGCTCTTGGGTTTTTGGAATGGTAAATTAGTAATGGTTTTAATTTAAAATCTCCGCTTGCGTTAACACCTAGTAGAAGGGTTAAGCGATCTTTTGCAGTTTTAAATCCTGGTGCCCGTTTCTCTTCACGGGATAGAAATGTTCGTTTCGGCATTCTTTTCCAAAACAAGCCTGTTTCATCAACATTAAAAACCAATTCTGGAGGATAGTTTCCTTCTTCAATTATTTTTTTTAAATATCGCTGGAAATTCAGCCGCCGCTTTTGTATCACCACTTGCTGCTTCTCCTGTAATCTTTATGTTGTGAAGGTTATTTCGATGTTTAAATCTATTAAACCATCCTCGACTAGCAACGAAAGTTTTACTTGTGTCAATTGTCTCAGCCTGAATGTAATTAAAAATTCTTCTAGCTTTTTCCATTATGATAGATTGGCTTAATGGCATATTGCGGTCAATTTCGTCGTCAATCCATATAGACAGTCGTTTTTCCATTTCTTCTATGATATTATTTCTAGAACTGATAATTCTAGTTGCAGAGCTTGACGTAGTTGTAGTTGCCAATGACAGTATTTTTTCTTTATTCTTCATGATGGTCCTTATTCTTGAAGTTGGCAAATTCAATGAAGCACTAATTAGAGTTTGACGTTCACCAGAATCTAATCTTCTAATCACTTCCATTTTAGTTTTGAGTGAAATGCTTTTTCTGGTTGCTTTCTTTTATTTTTCATTATCAACCATAGTAAAAACTAAAGATCAAAATATTTGACACTGTGATATAATATTAAATATGTAAATTAACACCTACTTACAATAATGTCAACAAATGTTTCCAATAATAAAAATATGTCTGTACAATACCGCACCAAACAAGAAACACAAGTACACTCTTTCGGATATGTATTTGAAACCTATCGCTGCATAATATTTCGGGGAATCCCCGTATGCTGCAAGCAATTTTGTGGAATCCCCGGGTTGAAATAAAAGAGCGCTAAACCGAAACAGCGCTAAACGAAACAGCGTTAAGCGGGGTCTTACTGTATATATATATATATATATATATATATATATATATATATATATATATATATATATATATATATATATATATATATATATATATATATATATATATATATATATATATATATATATATATATATATATATATATAAGTACTTCATTTCATCAAAGATTATCAGGTTTATGTCACAGCTTATCCCATCAGAGGATCTTGTGCAAGTAAAATCAAATCAAAATCTTAAGTAGTCGACCATATTCGCATATCGCAATGAAGGACATTCGAAATTAATTCAATGTCTGATGTACTGTCAACAACATTAACTAAATGCACGAAAAAATTATTATTTTCTGCTTTACATAAAGAAATACCATTTTTATTAACTGTTAGTGTTCCTTGAGTAATTATATCTGTACCTATAATTAAGGGTAAACTCATCTGATATTGAGAAATAACGTAAACTGTTGTAGAGAAAATATCATTATCGATATCTATATTTGCCTGAAATGAGCCATGGGGCTGTACTTTAGAGCTACCAATTCCCGTTAGTGTTAATTGAGAATCGGTTAGTTCAGAAAATTCAGTTTGACGATACAGATCTTCACGTAATAAAGTTGCATGGCTTCCGGTATCAATAAGAGCATCTATCAAAATACCTGAAATTTTAACTATTTTATGCATGTCTTGTCGGAAAGTGATGTGATTGTTAAGAGTACGAAATGTTGAATTGTGATTATCCATTGGTGAGGAACATTTATTATCACTGGCTTTATGCCCAAAAGAATTACAACGAAAGCACTTTAATCCTTTACTTTTGTCTCTACAATTAATTGATTTATGTCCATTTTTTCCACAGTTAAAGCAACGAATGGGAGTAGTCTGAATTTTGGTTTGAGTTTGATTCTTAATTATTTGTTCTACCACAGAAATTTTAATTTTTAAATTTTAACAACTTTTTTGAATGTCTTCATAAATTTTTAATTTTGTTTTAAATTCTACTAAATTAGTGGCACCATACAAGATTGCTTTATTCTGGGGAGAATCATTAATGCCTTGAATAACATTATGAATTAGAGCCATATCATCGAGTTGAGCTCGACTAGCAATTTCTTTCATAATTAAAAAATATTCAAATATTAATTCTTTGTCTTTAATTTTTCGACGATTTAATGTGTCATGAATTTCTGCTGAATTAATTTGTTCACCAAATTCCGAAATTAAAGCGATTTTCAATTCAGAATAGCAATGAATATTGCTTTCGCTTTTAATAAATAACAATGCAATTCCACTTAATGCTCTTTGTGCAAAAATAAATTTTTGAATATCTGATAAACTAAATGATATAGCAAACGCTTCAAATTTCTGAAGTCATAATTTGACATTTTCATTTTTATCCCCAGTATACTTAGGAACTAAATAATCAATATCATTGAAATTAAAAGGCAATCTTGTATGAAAAGAACTAGCATCAGAAATATGACTATCATGCCCATTATTATTAAGATACACATTATCGCTTTGCACATTCGACTGAGTAGAATTTGGAATCACTTCAGTTTCATCATCAGTTATTTCACAATTTTTTACATTTTCTTGAAGATACTCCAAATCAGTGAGGAATGATAAAATTCTTTCTGCCAATTCAGGTAGTGAGTGTTCCATTAATATCGATTTTCAAAATATTAGCAATCGAAATTAATTCGATTAAAGAAAAGTTGCTTTGGTATCAACTAATTTAGACTTAAAATTTGCATCATCTTTTTTGAAATCAAAACCATGAAAGTTTCTTATTCGAGAACGATTTAATCTATCACCTTCTTCGCCAAATAACAGCTAGTAAAGAAGTTTGATTTTTTCTCTTTCTTCAGTCTTTAGTGCAATTGCGATTTCATTTATATCACTTAAAAACATGTTGAAAATAAGAGTGACTCACCCTTCTTCGAAGTAGGAATCCAAAGCCGCGAGTCATAAATCAGGCCCTCTTCAACTTGTCGGCGACTCGGCGGAAGAATTTCAGCGTGAATGAAAACAAATCTCTTCAGATTATATTTGAATAGAAAAATAACTGGCCAGGGAGAAAAATTACACAGTTATGAACTAGAAGTCCTCGCTGTTGTAGAAGCTCTTAAAAAATTCCGCGTATATTTACACGGCACTAAATTTAAAATAGTTACAGACTGTATGGCTTTTCAAAAAACAATGGATAAAGCTGAATAAAGCGCAAAAATCGCGCGATGGGCTCTTTTGTTACAAGATTTTGACTATGTAATTTCTCATAGGTCAGGTAAACAAATGCAACATATTGATGCCTTAAGTCGTTACCCTGTTATGATTATTTCTCCTGATGTTATTACACAGAAGATAATAAAGTCGCAATCTACCGATGAATTTATCATAAATATGAAGAGTGCAGTCGAAAAATCACTTAATTCTGATTTTAGAGTTAAAAACGGCCTTTTATACAAATTAGTCCAAGATCAAGAACTTTTAGTCGTCCCACAAGCCATGTGCAATCAATTAATTCAACATGCGCATTCTAAAGGTCATTTTTGAGTACAAAAGACTACAGAAATTATTAAAAGAGACTATTATATTCCAAATTTAGATAAGTTAAAACAAACTTTCATCGCCAATTGCATCACGTGTATCTTGTCTTCCAAAAATCAGGTAAACCTGAAGGATTCCTCTACCCAATCCCAAAAGGTGACACTCCTTTCGATACATATCACATTGACTTTTTAGGACCCTTGCCATCTATGAACAAAAATTAGAAACATTTATTTTCTGTGGTGGACGCTTTTACAAAATTTATTTGGATATATCCTGTTAAATCTGCCTCTGCACTAGATGCATTAGATAAGCTAAAATTACAGCAAACAGTTTTTGGTAACCCTCGTCGAATAATCTCAGATAAGGGATCAGCTTTTACCTCACAAGAATTTCAATCTTATTGTAATGAAGAAGGTATTGAGCACCTACCTATCACGACTGGAGTACCTCGCGGAAACGGACAAATTGAGCGTATGCATCAAACCATAATTGCAGTTTTAACTAAATTATCTATAGACGAACCCACAAAATGGTATAAACATGTGTCTAATGTCCAACGCATAATGAACAGTACTGCCTCACAAACAACAAAATTATCACCATTCAAATTAATGCTTGGCATTAAAATGCGAAATAAAGATGACATTCACATTAAACAACTACTGGAAGAAGAACATCTTCAATATGTAGTACATGATAAAAATAAAATACAATTGCGTAATATTGCTAAAACTAATATTTTACAATATCAAACACAAAGTAAATGTTATTATGATAAACGGAGAAAACCGCCCAAAAAAATATCAAACAGGTGATTTAGTCGCTATCCAAAGAACACAGTTTGGACCAGGTTTAAAACTAAAGCTGAAATATTTTGGACCATACAAAATTAAAGCTGTAAAAGGTAATGACAGATATGATGTAGAAAAAGTTGGTAATCATGAAGGTCCCAATACAACATCTTCCTCTGCAGATATAATGAAACCTTGGTCGAAAATGTAAATAATTTTTATCAAACTATTGTCTTGTGTATAATATATATTGTGTCTATTGCTGAACTATTCATATATATAGTTATTCCAGAAGAAATTTTCTTTTATATATAACCTTTTTCTTTAGCATTATTTCAAGTATTAGAGTATCAATTTAAAATATTTTTTCTTGTGTGTTACATCAAGTTGTTTGTGATACATTTGCATGTGATAAAAATAAGCACGGCGGAAGGAAAATGCGAGCAACTGAGAATTAAAAAGACGAAGAAGACGATTCATCAAACAGCTTACGAGGAACATTCAAGAAGTTAAGACGAATCTTCACAACATTGAAAGACGTGGCTCCCTCATTTGCTGTTGAATAGATGAAAACACAAAATTCTATTTTGTTATTTATTTCTCTTGCTGGTTGCGCTTTCCTCTCTTTCTTTGTATTTTGCAGTTGCTGTTACTCTCGTCGCCAGGAGGACCTGAGCGCTTAGAATGGCCGAGTGTGAGATATAATGACGTAAGATATGAGACCTGATGACGCATTTCAACATCATGACATCAAGTGGTTTCTGCTTCAACAGCGATCCTGGTGTCAAGGATTAGAAAAGGAACGATAGTTGAGAACAGACGACGGTCCAACTAAGACGGTTCCGAAATATAAGATGTTCATATCTTTATTTTGTAATTATAATTGTAAATATTGTATATAATGTTTGATATAATATTGTTAAAATGCAAATTCGTTGTATTACTAGATTAAACTAATCCACACACACACACACACACATATATATATATATATATATATATATATATATATATATATATATATATATATATATATATATATATATATATATAAACTGATATGAAAACAAATTACTAGCTCCTATTAGCGAAAAATTGAATCTCTAAGCTATTCCAGGAATTTGTTTCATCACAAAATTTTTTGTCTTATCATAAAAGTTTTATTTTTTATTATATGTCTATTGTTTTATTTGCTTAAAGGTGGATGATTCTATGGGGTCCTGTGAAATTTTGAAGTGATAATTTAATAAATTTAATATAAATAAGGTATGCATGAATTATTTGGGTCATTCAGCCCCTCGCTATAGCCTCTTAAATGGATTATACAACTATCTTTTCATTACAACAGAAGCCTGCTTCCCTCTGACTATTGCTGATTAAGTAGCATATCTAACACCATTGCTATTCCCGTTCTTTTCTTTTTATTTTATGTTCTTTCCCCCCTTATTCCCGTGTTTTTCTCTCATTCAGACTGATACGTAGGCTCCTGAATATTCAAATTAACCGATCATTTTAGTTTGAGAATTATTTTAATTTTTTTAAAAATAATGTATGCATTTTAGCGAAAGAGCTTATACAGATCGGAATAAAGTACAATTTTATGTCAAATTAGTTTAATTTGAATGAAAATGAGAAAAAAAATGAAATGTAAAAACAAAATGAAAGTTCTTTTGCGTTATGGAAGTATTTCGTGCTATAAAAAAACATTAGCAACTTCATGAAGCAATCACAAAATATGCATGTTACTTTTAATTTTAACACAAAAATGAACATTTTTTTAAATTATATATATTTTGTGATATTATATTCTAGAATGTTAATATTCATGGTAAAATATGATTATGTGCGGATAATTACTTTAATGAGATTGTCTAAGAGAAGACTATTCTTTTTTTTCGTTTAAGAACACACCCTTTATATTTCGTAGGCCTGGTTCGTATGAATGCTAGTGAGCAAAATTTAATCGTAAGGAGATAAATGAAACAAATGTGTTTATTATCTCAGTCAAATAAAGCAATATTGATCTGCAATAAGATTGTAAACCAATAATTTATATCAAAAAAAAACATTTAAAATACTGCGAGTCTAATAAAATAAAAAACAAACCGTCATTGTGTATTGAAGAATTTTACTCGCTTTTTTAAAAAAAACTAAATCAAAAATTACTAAAGTTTGCTTTTAAATTTATCGTGTCAACATTTTTGCACAATTTTTCCTGATTATAATTGATATGAATTGCAGGGAAGCATTTGGTGTTACTAATTTTTAAAGAACACTAAAATAGAAATAATATTTTCATCAATACTAACACTAAATTCAGAAATAAATTTTAAAAATGATCGTAAATGGTCATCAATGATCTTGCGAATTTTAGCGCGAATCTGATAATTTTTCCCCCCAGAAATAAAAAATACTTTGTTTATTCTTAGTTCCAGAAAACTATTATGACGATATAATGTCTGTGTGGTACTGTATTTTATTACTAGAACTAAAATAGGAGTTTTTAACAATTTTCAACTGTTAAAAAATAATTTTCCTAAGCTTAATATTCAATTCCTCGTTTGCTTCAAATAAACAATTCAGTTTTACCAAATAGACATTGTCAGACACGTGCCTTTCTCAAAAACAAAGTTCAGTTAATCATCTCTTATTAACCTTTGAAATTTTAAGCAAGCATAATCACTTATTCTCATTGTGAAGTGTTGCAAAAGTATGTAAGATCGCTTGGAAATAAATTGAGACAGGGAGAACAACTACGCTGAGAAACAGTGTAGTGTCTACAAAGATGGAAGAACTTTGCACTTGAAGAACATCTGCCTCGCTCATCAAGACTGAAGATGCTGAAGTCACTCCTGATTGGTCGGTGAGAAATCGAATGTTTTGAAATTCCAGCATTGCTCATTTATTTCAAGTCTGACTTTGGTTGTTGTATTTACCCATTTTCAGCTCTTGCTCTACTTTTATGAAAACGTATATATTAACAGCTTTATTACTTAGATAATTTGTTTAACTTTTCTGTGTAAGTACATTTTTTTCCTATTTTAAAGTTAAACCTTCCTAAATATAAAAATTTAATTTGAAAAAAAGCTTTTATTGTACTTTGCTTTCGTTATACGTTGATTGTTAATTTCAGTTTCCTATTTGGTAAGAACTATATATATGTAATCATTATTCATAAGTATATTTGAAACACGTTCATTTTTCTTAGTGTACAATATGATGCTTCAAAATTATTTTAAACTATGAATATAATTTTTACATTTGTGGTATAGTATATTTTTTTAATCAAAAGACATTTTATAAATATTTAAATTTAAAAAGCCACTAAGTGTTTACTCGTTATTGTATTCATTGCTATTTAGTGAAATTTGTTAAGTAAAATTTCATTTTTCCATGCATGTTATACTAAATTTCCCATCAATTTATTCGATAAACACTACACATTATTTCAAAGTTCGTTTAATAGAAGAAAGATCTTCAGAAAGACTTAAAAAAGGCAGTTTCCATTACTTAGTAAAAGTTTATTATCATAGTTTTAGTTACAGTTAGTAATTTCTCAGTGATATATACAAAATATAATCCTAAGCAAAATTAACAGCTTATTTAAAACTGTATATTAAATTTGCTTATAAGAATATAAAAAAGATTATAAATTTATAGTTTTCGTTTTAAAATTTAAATCATTACGCGCTAAATTAATGTTCCATGCCCGTCAGCTTATGCAAGCCATATTTCCCAACAAAAGACGTGCACAACTTTCAAAGTGTAAATGATGTGTGTATATATATACTATTTATTGAATTTATATACTTTTTTGCATTACAAAATGTTAAAGGTCTTTCGTATAGAGGATCTAAAAACAATTAGAATTATATGTTAAATATTAAAGCCTGAACACCTTTCTTCCAGGATTAAAGTTTCTTAATGATAACTCTACGGACGCTAATTTTTATATTTCATCACCAGTTTTTTGAACTGTCGGTGATGTATACTGTAAAAATAATGTAGTCAGCCTAATGCGAAAACCCCAGTGTTCCCAAATATGCTTTCGTACTCATGTCCCAATTACGACCTAGGATTTAAAAAATAAAAAAATGTTTTCAGAATGTGAACAATGTGCTGCTCTTTTTTTACAACTTCTCGAAAACATGATTAAACACACATGGACAGTACATATAGACTTGAATATTCCCAACTTTTGAATGAAATAAAAATGTTTTTTAAAAAGTATAAAGTTAAGACTTGCTTACATTGTATTGCTGTTTTTAATTATAAGCAACTAATTTTATGTTAAACGCAATTTAGAAAAGAATTTGGCTTTTGATTAAATAAAATGCTATTTTTATTATTTGACTTGATATTAATATTTGAGTTTATTGCGATTCAATCTAAATTTACAATTCAAAAAGAAAAAAAAAATGAGGCTGTAAATCACCTTGCTCCTCTTGATGAAATCTCGAGATTTAAAATTTTCTTTCGCAATCGGCAAAGAATATTTAAGATTATAAATTCAATATTTACAAAAAAGTTTTTAATATTTTTTATTTATTTTTAACTTGGATTTATTCTAGTTTTCATGATTTAATTTTAAAATATATCTATATATATATATTAATAAATTATTAAATAATTGGAAAATTAATATTTCAAAAATCTAATGTTAAATTCAGAGCAATATTATGTCGAATTTTTGAACAATAATCTTTAACACCCATTCAATATTTCAAAATTTAGAGAAAAATAAAACGATTTATACTGAAATTTTATTCATTTACTGCCTTTAATAACTTACTTTATTTATTTAAACCATTTTAATATACAGTAAATATAAAATTTCACATAAAATAGCAATTGAAACTAAAATTAATGTATTTATGAAATTTTTTCCCCAAACTAGAATCATTGCCTAGTAGCAAATCGTGAAATTATACAGAATTTATCAGAATAATCTATTAAATATATCCACACTCAATTTAAGTTGGAATTTTTATATTTAGTATATAAAATTCTTCTGAAAATTCACAATTCAATTTTACGCAAAATTTGATCTAAAGTTTCAACTAATTTAAGCAGAGTTCACAAGTTGTCACATTAGCCACAATTTGTTTTCTTATTTTAACATTAATGCAGTTTTTAGGGCAATTTTTGATTTAAATTCATATTTTTGAATTTATAATCCTCAATTCTTCCTTAACCTTTTGAGTCCGGCGTCTCCGTTTCAAAAAACTTCTCCTAGGACGGCGCGAAAAGATGACATTTCCTAGCCCCTTGACCGAAAGGAGAGGGTCATTTTCACCCCATTTAAGTGCTGAAGTTTTCACTATGACGAATCTTTATCTTTTGAGGGAGATACGCCGCGCTAGGTCTGCCGTAATTCTCATGAAAATGTAAATGTTACCATAAATACTGTACTTATCGACAAGCTATTGATTTTTTTCTATTCGTTGTTTTACATACCACATTAAAAAATGTTATAAGAATTTTAAGATTATATACATGCATTTGTGAAACATATCTAGTCTGTTTCAAAAACTATATGGCGTATATTAATTTATTACAGAATTTTCTGAAATAATTATTTAAAATGATTCCAGACTTCTTTAAAGTAATGAATTTGCAATTAGTTATAATAAAAATGATAAGCAATAAACTAATTAAATATTTTAAAAACATTTATAAAAGCAGCCTGCTTAATATTAATATAATGAATTAATTAATATAATAATTAATAAATAAACATAGTTTGAAAAGATATAATTAATAAAGATCCTTTTATGAGTAAGTAGAAGCAAACGGCCGAAGTTGCAGTTGAAAAAGATTAAAAGTAATCTGTGTGTTAAATACAGTAATGATTCCAGTTTTCTTAAGATTTAAGTATTTTTATTTATGACAAATTTCTTTATTGAATGGATTAAAATATATGCTTTTTTATCTCTTATAATCCTAGCTTTTTTTATCATATTTTATTTCTTTTGGGGAAAAAGCTTAAAAGGGGAATTTTCCTTTCTGTGTGTTTCTGTAACTAAGTATGAAACGTTTTGCACAATAAATGTAGCCTGACGAATCTTGAGTTTTTCCTTTATATGTAGCATTCAGGTTGATTGTTTGATAAAATTACATTTGTTATACAATAAATAGTAATATTCGGTTCATTTCTCAATGACTTAGAATTTGCAAATGCTCAATCAAATAGTACATTCCAAAATATACTCGTATTCGTCTCAAAAAATATTTTTATAAAATTAGTATCAAAACATAAGAATTTATTCTCAATATAAAACTAATCTTCAAAGTGTTTTAAGCTTTTATGAAACTATGCTTATTAAATTATTTTGAAAAACCAAAATCGAGATTAGTTTAATTTTATACAGAAATTAAAACTACGTAGAAGACTGACACAACTAACAGGCAACTTTTTTAAATATCTACCGCATCCCAATTTATGATTGAAAGTATTTTCATTTTTATATTTATTTTATTTCTACCTGCATGTTTTTGTTGTGAGATTAAAAAATACAATGTGGCCCTGGAATATTTTCCACAAACAATACGTCGAAAGGAAGAAATCAAGAAAGATGTCTAGCATCTATTCCGATATTCGTGCACGTCAGAAAAAAGAGACGTTTAGTATTCATTATTCAACAGTGAGCAACATCGAATAAAATATATTTCACCTTTAAGAGCAAATTTCTAACACTAAATCAAAATTATTTCTTTGTAAAAAATTTATTTCATTAGTTCATATAAAAATCCAGAATTTGAAAAAAGCTTTTATATTACAATAAATACAGTTTCTTAATGAAAATGTTTCTAAGACTATTAAATCTTTGAATTGGGATTTTCCTAACACATACTTTTTCATGAGTAAATTATTATGAAAAACTTTTAATATTACATTAAGCTTTTCTTATTTTAATTGATAAAATATCAATCTCAAAACCAGCAATTTTGGTCAGGGTTAGACCACGAATAGTCATGTTTATAGGGATTATAAATGTCAATTGATTTTCGTTTCTAGCAGATCGCAGAAAAGTTCCATTGAAGAAAAAAAATTATCCATATATAATTTATGGCCTTTATTCTTCACGGAATTCGATAATTTTGATACCATATTATGGGAAGCAGAAATTCCTGGATTCATTTTATTTCTGTCTTTACCTAAATACACTTCCATATCAAAAGTATAGCCATATTTGTCTGCTAATTTATAAAGTTTAATTCCCCACTGTTTTCATTTTTTAGGATTATATTGTTTGAATATCACTCTTCCTTTGAATTTCCTAATGACTTCATCAACTACAAGTTCTTCAGACGGATGATAGTGCTTCTTAAAAGATTTATTTAAAAAAAAATCAAAAATCATTCGTATAATTTTCACAATCTGTCATATTCTTCATAAAGTTTTGGTTTATTCTTATTATCTGTAAAATGTAAGACTCTCAATACATTAAAAAATCTATCACGGGACATAATTTTTCTAAAAACAGGAGTTTCAATCTATTCATCTGTCGACCAATAATCTTTGATGTTATCTTTATCTATACAACCCATTAAAAGAATAAGTTCTTAGAATTATTTTTTTAATTTTGGTGCATCAATATTGTCCACTTTGTCCCATGCTTTCTTTTATTATTTCCCGGATGTAATTCTAATATTTGGGAAGCATATCTATTTGTTTCATCTGCAATAAAGTTTAAGATTTCTTCTGAAAAAAATAAATAAAAAAATTCGTGTTCCTCAACTAAATCCTTTATTTCGGCTCAGATACTTAAATCCCCTTGAATTTAAAAATGATGGGCTTATCATCTGCTTTAGCCTTACGCCAATCAAAATAAAATGATACAGAGGAATTAGCATCCTTATTGCCGTCAAAAAAAACTAATACTCTTGCATTCAGATTCATCACAGCAATCAGAATCACTGTCTACAAAATTTTCTTCTTCTAATTCTTCCAATAAATTTTTAATTTCTTCATCAGTCAACCCTCTACGACGTGAAGCCATCAAAAATATTTTTTCTAGCGACAAAAAAGTAACTGATTACAATGAAAAAATTTGCTAAAGTGAGGATGAATATACTTCTCTTTTAAAAAGAGGAGCCAATAAAACCGTTTTTCGCCAAAATTCGCCGCTCAGACAAGTCCCCAATTTTTACGACTTTCATACACAAAAGAGCAGCAATTAAATCGCCCTCAACTGCCCGAAGAAAGTTTAGCGGGAAAAAGTCAGGCCATTGAAAAAGGAAAAAAATCCATGGTACAACTGTTGTACCACATCCGTCTTCTGAGACACTCACTTTCGTGGTACAACAGTTGTACCGCCGGGACGAAAAGGTTAACATACTCCATCTGATTTAAATGATATCGATTAAAGTGGTTATTTAAAAATATCTACGCAATTTGTGAGACATTTCTTGATAAAAAAGCTGTTTTTATAAAAATTCTAAAATATAAAAATCAATGTCAAGTATGAAAAATAAGGTAAAATTGATGTAAACAATTTTAAACACATATTTAGGAATGACTGAAAATTTTCACTCATGAAAAAAATATTTAAAAAATTTTTTACAACTGCTAATTACCAATTTAACAGCCGAATGATTAGAGCTCAAGTTTAAAAGGTTCGAATCCCGCCTTTGACTGGAAGCCATTTTAAACAGTCGATTGCAGTTTAGTTAGCCTTGTTTAAAAATTTGACTATAGTGTGGTAACCATGTAATTACTAGTTTTAATTGCAATTTGTGAAGTAATTTAAGATTTATATATATCAAACCGTTGATAGCGATTAATATATTTTAATTTTTCATCAAAGGTAATCAAAATCGTTGAACGTGTCTGAATACTCGAATCTTGGATTTTTCCAAACCAAAAGTATGTTACATTGATATTATATTAATATAAATTGATTGCTTTTAGCGCTACTTTTATTGAAGAAAACTGCATAAAAGTAAAAGATAAAGTTTGCATTTATATGTATTTATTTTAATGTACTCTCTTTCGTTGATTGAAGAAATGGACTAGAATGGAAATTTAGTAACAAATTTCTTTTGTTAATTTAAATGTTTTGTCAGAAATCACGCTATATTTTTTAAACATTTTAAAAAATTCCTTTTTTGGAAAAGATTACATTGGAGTAATTTTATTCGTTTTATAAAGTGTATATTATTTTCGTTAAATATTGAAATATTTACCTAACCCAGGCTTTAAATCGCCGAGCTGACAGCCGAATGGTTAGCGCTCTTGCCTTCGGTTCAACAGTTCGTGGGTTCGAATCCCACCTTGGGCATGGATGTTTGTAGTGGTTCGGAATCAACTTTAAACCATAGGTCCCGGTCTAATTAGCCCTCGTGTGCAAAAAAATGACCGTTGAGTGACAAACAAAACCAGGCATTAAATCCGAAAATGTGATATAGCTTGTAGTATAGCTTTTTTGTAAAAGTTATTTTGAAATGTTAATACACAAAAGAATTCCTATACATTAAAGCAAAGAATTTTGATTATCTTATAAAGTTTTACTATAAATTTTACTTAAAAAGATGTGTAAGGCAAGATAAGTTTATGATGAACATCACGAATTTGTCTCCAAGAGAAAAATTTACTTTTAAAACATGAAAATATTTTTAATTTACAGGATGTATTTTTAAAATTTGAAATTTATCTTATGCTAAAATAACTGTTTTAAAGTTAGTTTGTTTTCCTGTTCTAATAAATCTTTGAAATACATTAGCTTAAAGAAAAACTTCAGCATTTATATAAAATTATTACTAACAAATTGGAGCTAGAAAAGTGTTGTTTTGCGACTGAAAAATGTTAATTATTATTTGTTAGAAATTCAAATTTACTGTTAACTCTTAACTAAACAGTTTTACAAATTTTAATTATATTTAGTATTGAATCTCTTAACATCATTTGTTTGGATCATATCATAACTATAGCACTACAGTTTCCACGGCCAAGTGTTGCCTTTTTAAATACAGTTTATTTTTAATTTAAACTAATAACTTCTGACTCTTGAAGACCTACTGAGTTCAAATACTGAATAATTAATATTGTGTTTTATATTGTTAAGATAAATGCTTTTATACACTGTAATAACTCTTAATCATTCATATTTTAAGAAAATATGAAATGTTTTGAATAATATATTAATTAACTATATGTATATATAATCAGACTGAAATAACAAAGCTAATTTCAAATATTCTGTGACTTCTGATTAATTTACTATTTCATTCATAAATTTTCATCTAAATGTATATTCTTTGTTTTTATTGCATTTATTCTTCAGAAAGAAACTAATTTGAAACATGTAATATGCTGATCATTATTTTTTTAGTATTGAATAACAAAATCATTAATATACTGAATGTATCCTTTTATGTTAAGATTAATCAAACAGATTAATTTTGTATTCAAGAAAGACTTAAATAGATATAATCATTTTCCAACCAGAATTTCTCTGTATAAAATTATTCGACTATCTCTTAGATCTAATTATTAATCACTCGATTTTCCCTTATATCTAATATAGAATCATTTTACGACATTTTTCAAACTGTAATAACTATTTACTGCATGCTTTAAGCTCAGTTTTTTCGATTTAGCTAGCATAAATGTCATTTCAACATATCCCTAATACCCATTTCCAACTGAATACCTTTTGAACAGTTTGAGCTAGAACTATTTTCTACCCTAAAACTTTTAATCTGCCTTTGAAATATCAGTAATATTCTCTTATCTTTTTGCATACCAAATTAGTGTTTAATCGTTTCATAAACTGAATTCATTATAAATCTGATATAAATTTAGAAATAAAATAAATTTCTTAAAAGGAGTACATTTTCATCAGTATTATCTTTTACGACATATAAAACAAAATTTATATTTAATGTGTACCCAAATTTTAAAAAATAAGTTATAAATTTAAATGTGATTTTCATAGAAGGATAGAAATAATATTAGAAATACCGAAGTCTCATTTTTTTGTTTGAGAAAATTTAATATCACATGGCATACTTAAAATTTTTTTTTCGATATTGACACATTAAAATATATTATTTATACTTTATATCACAATTGTTATTACATTTTACATTCAATATTAAATTTCTTTAAAGAATAAATCAACAAATAAGTTGAGTTGCTGGCTGCTAACAGACCAGATTGTTGTAACCTGGTAGATATACTTGCGCGCGTCTCGATTGCAATTCCACATCACTCACTGAAACTCTTATAGAGCGGAGTACCTTTCTTAACCAACTAATCGTTTAAATTTGAGTGTCTGGGACGTAATTCATAATTATTGCCAGAAAAGATAAGAAAAATAAATTTTGAGTTAAATTTATATTGATAACTTTCATGCTTTGATTAAAATGTGAGGGAATGGGAGCTCGTTTAACTATGTTGGCCTTCCTTACTTCAAAGATTAGCAACCGCAAAAAAATGTATCAGATATATATTTCTTGCGGAAAATGAAAAGAAATTTTAATCACAATTTACATTTAACCGGCTTTCCAATTTTGTAGCCACCAAATGTTATTTTTGATTTACATTTTAGGAAAGTTTAACATAATGAAAGAAGAAAAAAAATTTTTTCTTTGAATGAAATAATGATTAAAATGAGAATAAAATAATTTTTGAGTAAATATAAAATAATATAATATTCTCATTGCTTATATATATAACTAGAATAAAGTTCTTATATGTAAACAAAAACGTAAAGAAAGTTGTATTCATTGGGTTCCAAAAGCCAGTAAAAAGGTTAACATTGGGGGAAGTGCCATTTTGACGAATTGTAAATATCTGCATGAAAGTTACAAAAACCGATCGCTTTTTTCATTTCGAGTACAGACTTTTACCCAGAGGTTTGGTCTTTTTCTCAACTGTCATTTTTTGCACACGAGGGCTAATTACTCCGGGACCTTCTATTTAAAGTGAATTCTGAATCCTTGCAAACATCCATAACCAAGATGGGATTCGAGCACACGAACTCTTAAACGGAAGGCAAGATCACTAACTATTTGTCTTCCAGCTCGGCGATTTTTACCCATAGCATGTTGTAAATTTATATTGAAGTTTTTTCCTTCCCATGTGTTTTGAAATATTGAAATTCTGTATGTGATGTAACTATCGCGGCAATTATGTGTTAATTTGCCGCGTAATGAAATTTTTTGTAAATTATTCTTATCCATGCAAAACTGCAACAATAATAAACATGAATAGGTGATTGTCGGTGCAGTGCAAATACCTTCTATGTTTTTGATATTTAAAAATATTAAATAATGAAAACGTTCCTTGAATATATACCTCATATTTCCTTTTTTTATTTAAAGTACTTCGGTCATATTTTTTCAAGCAATCTTTCTCTGGTTTTTAAGGTGCTTTTCGTTTAAATATATATGAATTTGATCATGTGTTGTCTAATTGATACTTGTTCTTAGATACAAAAAACATGTACATAAATCTAGTAGTATAACCATTGATTTAACTTCTCAAACATTAAATTAAAATACATGATGAGGCATGAAGATTTCGTATTGCAATAACATAAAAAGTATTAAATATGTTTTTATTTATTTTTGGGTACAAAATTTCGTATTTAAAGTTTCAGTTTACATAATTTTAAATATCATATTTGGAAAGGGACACTGTCTACACACTGGATAAGCAAATTCTCCTGTTCTCATCATTTTCCAGAACGGTGGCAAGTATGCACGCCATTTCTCTGAATGTTGAAATATACCATTTCTATGACTGAAAAGTGTCAAGCTAATCAAAATCGGTGTAATCATAACCGAGACGGGTGATTTAAATTTTTTGCTTTAAATTGCCAGGAAGTGTGTGCTTTGCCCTCTATTCAAGTTTGGATTCACTCCATTCAAAATGTTTTCAATTCCATACAAAATTTTAACGGACGAACATATATAAAGATTTTACTTACGAAGGTTCAGAGAAAGTAGTCCAAGCAAAATAATTAGCGTTCCACGGTATTTGGTTCAATTTACAATTCGTGGGTTCATTCACACCTTCTATTTGGTTGCTTGTGGTTCGGAATCGAATTCATATAAGGAAGTCCTGATCTAATAATCTCTTGTATGCTCTTTACTTCTTTTCAACGGTTCATATACTTAGGCATGAGCTCTTATGTTACTTGGAACCAAATTTAAACTACAGGTATCGATCTTTTTTGGTCCTCATGAGTAAAAATACCAAATATTGACGAATAAACCAAACCTATTTTTCATAAAAATCCCCCAATCACACACTCTTATTCCTGAAATTCAAAAGTGAAAACGAAACACGCACGCACGCACGCACGCACGCACATACACGCACACACACACACGCACACACGCACACACACGCACACACGCACACGCACACACACACACACACACACACACACACATATATATATATATATATATATATATATATATATATAAAGAAAGAGAGAGAAAAATAACGTAAGTAGCAGGTATTGCTATTGCTTGGGTAGTATTTTACACATAATTTTCTTAAATATTGTGAATTGGACTCTTAAGTATTCATAAGTATTGTGATAAATGTATGTTTTTAACGGCAGAAGAGTTGAAAGAATATTTATTTTTATAAACATAATTTAGTTATGTTCCTTAACTAGGAAAAATATATTTATGACGACTAGATTGTATTGTTTATATATTTTCCTTTATTTTTATAATTCTCGTAAAAGTAAATTTTTTTTAAAATCTCTTTCAAAGACACAATTGTGAGTTTTTAATTCATAGCTAAAATGTGATTTATAATCATCAAAATAAGTTATCAAAGTTAAGTATTTTATTAGTTAATTATTATTTTTAATTTTATTTTTTATATTTTGAGCTGAATAGTTAATATAATGTTTTTAAGTGTGTCGAATGTTGTAAATTATGGTATGATAGTATAATTCCTTTATTATTGCAAAATTTGCCATGAATTTCTTATATATTTACCTCAGAGTTCTTTCAAAAAGTTATTTAATTAATATATTTATTTATTTAATTAATTTTAACCATTATGAGTCTTGAAAATTATTGTTATTAAATTTTTTTTTCAAAATGAATCGGAATTTCAGAATTGGTTTTATTAGATATTTCATAAAAATGAAAAGAGTTGAACTTAATTCAAATCCTTAAACTGCACTGATTTCTCATTCCTTTTGTGTGAGAATTTTGTTTACTATGTATTATCTTTCCACAAAAACAATGGAATAATAACATTCACAGCGAATAAATATTGCAGGAATACTATACTTCATAATACTTACTGTCTGAATTATTAAATTTAAAATTTCAATTATATATGTATACATTTAAATTGCTTAAATCATTGTTTTAATTAAAAGTTCACAAGAAAAATATCACCTAAATATAAGTAAATAAACAAAACGCAAGTTGTTTGGAATTAATTTTACATTTTAAATTCCTAACTTAATGCAATTATACCTCCCATTTAATAGGCAGAAAGATCAAGATACTTAAAATAAATTATTTCAAATATTGTAAGAAATCCATTTTTCGGAAATATTTTGAAGCACTTTCCGAATTTGATTATCACCCCCAAAATCGATCGTGGGGAATTGTTCGTTGTCGAAACAACGTTTGTGCAGATCTCACACATGCGAACTATCTTTCGATCGCAGTTTCATTGTTTCTTATCTTTTTCGTTATAGTCTGTGTTAAAAAGCCTTACTGATGACTATCAGGACATGTAACAAAATTTATGCATACGCTTGTATCTTTCAGTGGATACATCATGGACTGCCAGTATGGTTGCGGCAGAAAAAGCCTGGTGGAACTTGATTCTTGCATACCATGCTACAAGCTGGTGCATGGAGAACGGACTGCAAATAAAATCTTGCAGTGGATTAAAAAAAAACAGTGCTCACAAAGTAAGTTCAAAACATTTTAATTAAGCCTTTTATAAGCACTGTTTCATATCTTTGTAAATTTCACTGAATATGAGTTAATAATTACAAGTTTGATCGAGATTCTCAGTTTGGAAAATTGTGCACACTTTTCAGGGAGGAGGGAAGGAAACGCGGTTCGCTATGAAAAAATATTTATGTTAGTATGTATAAAGTTAACGATCACAATATTTTACGAGCATGTTATCTATACGGAGCTAATGAATTACGACACTTTTTACATGGTGTTCAGAATATCAGGTATGCAACAGTAAGTAAAAATTGAGAACTGATAACTGTCAGTTAAGATATAAATTCAAAACTGCTCTGAATGTAAACTCGAAAGTTCAGGAATTCGATATCCATGTTACATATAGCCATTCAGAAACCCAATTCAACCCGCCGAGCTGGCAGCCGAATGGTTAGCGCTCTTGCCTTCGGTTCAACAGTTCGTGGGTTCGAATCCCACCTTGGGCATGGATGTTTGTAGTGGTTCGGAATCCACTTTAAGCTGTAATTCCCGGTCTAATTAGCCCTCGTGAGCAAAAAATGACCGTTGAGCGACAAACAAACCAAACCCAATTCAACCCATATTAGATTTCATGTACAAAATGTAACTAATATGGATCAAACCAGGCAGTCCATTCTGTTCAATGAATATCTTAACAATGTATAATGATTGTCATAATGGATGGAAGGATGATAGTGATCGGGAAGAGTAACTTTCACTGTTCCCCCCCTTCTCAAGAATTGCTTAAGTGGCCCATGCCCTCGTGACAGTCCTATGACAATTAAGCATTCCAATAGAATTTTGAACGCCACTTTTGTCTGGGAATCATACTATCTAAGGAAGAATATGACCAACATAAACACAATGTACAACATCGTGGATGTATTGATAGCTATTATTCTGTTGGAAAATGTTATTAATGTTGTATGCCATGAAGAGTACTGAGAAAACACATCATTGGATGGCGTAAACTTGCTGATGAGCTGATCAAATGATCCTCAAGACGATTAAAAATGACGTGCTTTGTAGCCATGTATGCTGTCACTTTTCGAATATGTCTACTTGACACAAAGACTGGTTATATTGTTACCATTTCTTTTTCGTCCGCTCGCTGAACTGGCAGCCGAAAGGTTAGCGCTCTTGCCTTCGGTTCAACAGTTCGTGGGTTCGAATCCCACCTTGGACATGCCGAGAGCTGGCAGCCGAATGGTTAGCGCTCTTGCCTTCGGTTCAACAGTTCGTGGTTTCGAATCCCACCTTGGACATGCCGAGCTGGCAGCCGAATGGTTAGCGCTCTTGCCTACGGTTCAACAGTTCATGGTTTCGAATCCCACCTTGGACATGCCGAGCTGGCAGCCGAATGGTTAGCGCTCTTGCCTTCGGTTCAACAGTTCGTGGTTTCGAATCCCACCTTGGACATGCCGAGCTGGAAGCCGAATGGTTAGCGCTCTTGCCTTCGGTTCAACAGTTCGTGGGTTCGAATCCCACCTTGGGCATGGATGTTTGTAGTGGTTCGGAATCCACTTTAAGCCGTAAGTCCCGGTCTAATTAGCCCTCGTGTGCAAAAAATGACCGTTGAGCGACAAACAAACCAAACCAAACCTGGCAGCCGAATGGTTAGCGCTCTTGCCTTTGGTTCAACAGTTCGTGGGTTCGAATCCCACCTTGGGCATGGATGTTTGTAGTGGTTCGGAATCCACTTTAAATCGAAGGTCCCGGTCTAATTAGCCCTCGTGTGCAAAAATGACCGTTGAGCTACAAAATAAACAAAAAATTTTCGTCCGCTCTTGCTTCATATTTATGCATTTTGTTTCGTAAATATATCTTTTCACGAAAAGTTATTTGAAGTACCTTTACAAGAAAGTGCACATTATGTTGTGCAAAAGGTAATGTGATGGCGAACATTGCTATTTGCACCATGTGATCCATGAATGACAAATTAAGAAGGAAATTTGCTGTGCCTTGTTATAAGCATCCTGTAATTAAAAGTCTTAAAAGTAATTTTTGGAAAGAAGTGTCTTTATTTTTATTATCACGTATTTTTTTCCGTACAATATTTTATCTTTTATTTAATACAAAACAAGATGCAAGGTAACAGTGGTGATCAAGGAAACTTATGATACTAAGTATGTATTTAATAAATTTTTTATACATTAATTTATGTCAAATGCTTTACTTGTTTCAATTGTTAAAGATACTAGTAATTAACATAACACTATTATAAACTAATAACTTTCCTAATAAATTTGATATATGTAGCGAAAGTACGAATTACAAGCACAAACGCATCAATGAGATAATCAATGAAAATTAAAAATGAAACATTATTTTGTCTCTCTTTAATGTTATTCATTAAAGAAAACTATTTTCTTTTTAATCTTTGAACTTGTAATAATTTCAGCAAAAAATCCTTATTTGTATTATGTATTCTTTCGCGTAATTTAGGTATAAAGGGATCTACTTTATATCTCTTGATAATTTTTAATATTATTTTCTAAGCAATGTCGACATGTAACTGCATAGTCGATTCGAATTTTTAATTAATATCTTTTTTTAATAATATATTTAACTATTTTTTTTTACTCTTTTCATTCATAACTCTAGCATTTAAATAAAATTTTATATCAACCATAATTTTTTTCATTCAGGTTCAACTAAAATGAAATATCAGTTTAGTTGCGGTTTTCGTTCCTTTAAAAATGAAGGTTTTCTGTTCAGTTCCGAATGAATAATTTTATGTACATATTTTTTGTACTAAGAATAACATTTTGGCGTATAAAATGTAATTCTATCAAAATTTGATCATTTTTATTCCTTTTTTAATTGGTACACTGAGTGAACTGATAAAATTAACTAGCATGTACCATAAAAACGGTGAGAAGAGTCATCGTGATCCGTTATCGCATTCCACAAGTGGTAAAGTCCATCGTATGTATCGGTCGTCACTTGGTGTCTGGCTTTGCAATAATTGTATAAAATATGTTTACTTAACTAACACTTGAAAATTGCCTTTAATTATTAGTTAGTAAGCCACGCTAGATTATTTATTAAGATTACTGCTGTTGTCTCGTTGATTAAATATCAAACCTGAAAATGCTCTTTCAACGTTTACTTGTGTAACTGGAACTACCAATAAAACCACCATTGCTATCTCTTAGTCAAGTGTGGATAAGTAACTTTATTCCCTTTCCAGAAAACTAAAACATTATTTATATCAAGCCTTTGTTCATTATATTTAAAATGAATTCTATGTAGAAGAAGAGGGGATTGTGATATGTTTTATTGCAAATTCTTTGTAATTAAATTTTTGATTTATCATTTTCATCGCTTCTGTAGAAAATTGTTTCCTCATACGAGTATATACACGATTAAAATGCATTTTTCCAAAAATAGTAATTTGTTCCAAATATTCTTGAAATGTTGCACAGCCTGTATTTATTGTGACGGGAAAAGTGAATTAAAAAATTTGATAATGGGGTTTCGAATAAATTACTCCTCACTAAACTGTCTCATTCTATTAACAATGCTGCTCTGTAAGATAACTGAGTATATAAAGTATCTGATGAGAAAATTTTAAAATTTCGTAATTTTATTTTGCAATGTGTCCGCAAAAAATGCTTAACGTTCATTTTTTTCCATCTTGTAGTTTCAAAGTTATTACTGTTAGAGATTGCGGGATATCAAAATTTTATTTAAGTTGTCTGCAAAATAATAATCTTAACCCAGATAAGCCTACTGTCCTATATTTAGGACAGTAGAATATAGGACAGTAGGCTTATCTGGGTTAATTTGTGAATGGAGTCCCATGAATCAATGGCTTTATTACAGGTCAATATGGGTTTTATAAATGAATGCCTGAGATTTAACCCAGATAAGCCTACTGTCCTATATTCTACTGTCCTAAATATAGGACAGTAGGCTTATCTGGGTTAATTACTTCCTGCTGAAGTCTGATATTATTGGAATGCCAGGGACGCAACTGAGTTTGGCGTTAAACAAAACAATAAAGAGCGGTTGAGGGTGAAACTTGTGATTTTTAATTTATTCTGTCCTTGACAATTTACTTGAATTCATCATGAATGAATTCCAACTGACAGCCTTTTTACGTCTTTTGACGAATTACTGTCAGAGTCGGAGAATTACAAACAGAGACTTAGGTGTACATTACAATCCACATAAGGCGTGGATACTTCTTGCTGAAAGATTGTTTTGTCTATTTAGAAAGACAAAACAATTCATTTGCTATTATTTAGATATACAAACATTCCGAGATGATTTCATGCTTAGATGCGTAAATAGATGTTTTTCTTTGAAAAAAAATCATCTATGCCACTACTTCATTCAACTAAATAAATCTGCCTTCAAGTATTTTCGTGTGAAACTTAAATAGAAAAGTACCAATGAACACCAAAACAGATAATCAAGAAGCATTGTTTTTTCTAACGGTGGGCACTGGGTGACTAAGCATTCGCCACAGCAAGACCGGAAACGCCTACTCATTTATCGATATCCGGTGGGCGCCTGTGAACCAAGTTGCTGAGGTGAATAGCCGTCACGCCACCCCAAACCCATTTATCCCTCAATTATATATATTAAACTCGAGAATCAATGTTTTCAATAATATTAAATACAGCATATTTATGTGCAGTAAATGTTCTTCTGTGTATTTTATCTAATTTAATATTTTTTTATATTTAAATATATTTCCTTCTCATAAAAAAATCCATGTTTTGTATTGTTGTCATGTGCCAGCTAGGCTGGCAATATGGAGTGCGCTGCTCAACTTTTTCCAACTGAACCATATTTGGTGTAGAGTCCGAATTCTTCAGTACACACATGCCATAGGGAACCGTTTATAGGGTAGGAAACCATTCACACCTCATTCATACAAGGAAAGGACAAAGACAGGATAGAGAAAGTACATAAATGCCCGAAACGGGATTCGAACCCAGGACCTCCTTATCTGCAGTCAGGTGCACTGAACCCTAGACAAGATGGGCGGCATGTTTTGTATTAATACAAATTATAACCCATCTCAGATGTTTCACACATTTTATAAAACATATGACTTATTTCCTCGAGTTGAACATTTTTATATTTGTCAAAATTAGTTCTATCTTTTGAATCCCACAGATATCTTCGATCTTTATAATTTCATAAAATTTATAAATTTTCTAAGATTTTTTGTAATATATTTTATAAAAATATTAATTTGTATAAAATTTTCTTTTTTTATTTAAAAAAATTATTATTTTAATTATAAAATTTATTTTTTATCATTAATAAATAATTTAATTTTTAATAAATATTTAATAAAAAATATTTAATATTCAAAAATTAATTTAATGATCTTTGCGAAGAATTTTCATGAATTAATCTTCATAATAAAAATATTGATAAAGTTAATCGATAATTATTTCGAAAGGAGAAAAAAAAAAAGAAAATGCAAAAAAGGTAAATAATTTGCTTTGTCGCTGGTGCCCTGCCAGATATTTCTAACTGTCTGGAAAACTTAAGTTCTCTCGGAATGCCTATTTGTGACATTTTCTGTCGTCACTTGTTCGCCGAAGTTTGCCGGCGAAATTCTTCCAAGTTTGCCCCGGGCGTACGGTGGACCACATTCATTCGTCGTCATCTAAAAAGAAAGGACAAGGAAACAGAGAAAGCAACAACCATTCTCGAACTGGGATTCGAACCCGGGACCAACAAGAACCCTAACCACTCAGTCATCGGCCGGCTCAAGAAGCAATGTACATGTGATAATTATATGGTTACAAAATAACAAAGCATATTGAACCGAAATAAACCAATATTTTTTTCGGTTCAGTTCCCGTTTTCGTTGGAAATAAAAGTTTCCTCAGACTATTTCTTTCCTTTCTGTTCAGTTCTGGTTCGAATTCCTGGAAAGATTAATAAATAAACAAATCGGATTTGATATATTGTGAAAAACGGTGAAATAATACCATTAATTTTCTCTCAAAGTAAAGTTCTGATCTGCTATGTGCAGTACTAGAGGTACTGAAGACATGCACGCTATCCTTGATGGAAATTGTTTTGGACTCTGAAAATCTATTAATTACATCATGAATAGAAATTAATGTGCATTATTCAAATATTGTAACGTTGGTTGCATTTCGGAAATGTATGACGGTAAATATTTTTAATAATCCATTCTTATTTATTTCTTGTTTTAAAATTTAAATATCTTAAAGTATGCTATTTCTGATGATGATAAAAATTATCTTTTATATGTACTTGCTTTATAATAATATCAGATAATTATACTCGCGCACATGAAAATTAAAAAAATTCGTTTACTAAATAGCACTGCCGACCAACTTGTCTAGTGGTCAGCGTGCCTGACTACGGATAAGGAGGTCCTTGGTTCGAATCCCGGTCCGGGCATGGATGTACTTTCTCTTCTATCCTGTCTTTGTCCTTTCCTTGTATGAATGAGGTGTGAATGGTTGCCTACCCTATAAAAGGGTTCATATAGCATGTGTGTACTGAAGAAGTCAGACTCCACACCAAAATATGGTTCAGTTGGGAAAGTGGAGCACGCCATATTGCCAGCCTAGCTGGCACACGACGACAACAACTACTACTAAATAGCACTTGTCTATATTCTGCTAAACTGAATGATGTAAGGAAAACCTTTTACAACGCTAAAATACATTTTTCTTTGGTTATATTTTAACGATATAGCTGTATAAGCTGGTTATAGATAAATTATCATAAAATAGTGCAAAAAATTATTCTTTTTGTACTTGAATGTTTTATAGTATTTCTTTGCTTCAATCGTTGCATTTGTAAAATTATTGATATTCTTCTTTCAATGATGATAAACCAAACTGTGAGCCTAATGACTACCGCGCTATTCTTCTATTGAGCTATTCGTGGGTTCGAGTCCCCCTTTAGGCTTCAGTGTGTTTAATAGTTCAGAATTGTGTGCTTAGTGAAAAATAACTCAATGAAATTTATTTTAAATATAATTTTACGAATTAGGATTTTTATTTTTTTGAACTATTCAGACTACTATGAGATTATTACCAATGTGCACAACAGGTAGTGCTGTAAAGAAGGTTCATTCCAGGTTGTTTTATAAAGCGTTCTTCAGGGTTTATTTCATTGGAAATTTTAAAAATTCCCATGAATTTTGAAAGACCTCAAAAGTTTTGAAAATTTTTCAGATTCAGAAACTTGTGAAGGCTTTTTTCATTAGACATTTTATAAAAATAAAGTCCATACTTTTTGCCGAGCTGGCAGCCGAATGGTTAGCGAGCGCTCTTTCCTTCGGTTCAACAGTTCGTGGGTTCGGGTCCTACCTTGGGTATAGATGTTTGTATTGATTCGGAATCCACTTTAAGCCGTAGGTCCCGGTCTAATTAGCCCTCGTGTGCAAAAAACGTCCGTTGATTGACAAACAACTCCTTATTTTTTGATTTCCTTTAGTAATTACGGTAGTGGAAATTTTTCCAGGAAAAAAATATTAGTGTTGACCAAATTAAAATAACTTTTAAAATTAATGTTGAGAAACTTTTTTTTCTCTGTATAAATTTATGAATTTGTAAAGATAGAAACATGTGGAAACGTCAACATAAATACTAGCCGAAATATCTTTATTAAATATTAATTCATTATTTTTATTATTTATAACATTTTTTCAGTACGTAGCTTATTAATTTAAATACTAGAAGACAGAAGACATTTTTTTTTGTATATTTACGCAGTTTACTTCTCTTCATATATGTAAGGCAAAACAATCCATTAAACGAAACATGATTGGTTGAGTTTATTCCCGATTCAATTCCCGCGGTTCGTTATTTCCGGGAATTTTGCATCCCTAACAAGAGCCTATGCAGGTGATGGCGCATCCCGATTGCCACAACCGCTGTGACAGGCTCAGTGTTCCGTATTCAAATCATTTGTGCCCCACGTCGTTAATTAAAAGATTGCGCTGAGAAAGTAATCACAAAAGGTTTTGCGGTATATTAATTCTTAAATTCTATAAAATCCCTAAAATTTTATAAATCAGATTTTTCACAATCTTAATTTAATTTACAGCTGTTATCTCAGTTTTAAATCATACGTATGTACATAACAAAACAAACAATTCCTAACGTACAAGGAAACTAATGGTAGAATCGAACATTTCTTATTTTTCATTTTACAAATAGTATGAAACAGAATTTCACTAGTTTTACAAAACTAAAAAATAAAAAATAAAAAATTTGAAAATAGAAATATTAATCCAATAATCAATAAGAACTAAACTCTGTGGCACGACAGCCCATGTGGACCAAGGTCAACAGTGCCCATATCTGTTTCCCCGACTAACAGGCGCGGAGCTGGTAGCCGAATGGTTAGCGCTCTTGCCTTCGGTTCAACAATTCGGGGGTTCAAATCCCACCTTGGGCATGGATGTTTGTAGTGGTTCGGAATCCACTTTAAACCATAGGTCCCGGTCAAATTAGTCCTCGTGTGCAAAAAATGACCGTTGAGCGACAAACTCAACCTGATTAACAGGCCTTGGTTGTAAAGCATGTGTCTCGGTTATGTGGTCATCCTAACCCCCTTCGTATAGTTCCCAAGCATGCTTTTTACTCAATTTATAGACTCACTAAAGGGATGAAAAACTAATTCGACCTTGACCAGGTCGAGGATTGAACCTCTGACCTGTGCCTAGCAGCACGAAACCACTGAGATACATAGTATAGAGTTAATGATGCTGCAAAAAGATACAATGCCATGGTTATAACTTTTTCAAACAAAATCGAAAAAATTCCACCGTAAATAGCATTTCCTTTTTAAAAAGAATAAATTGTTGTTCGGGAATGTAGAAAGAAGGATAAGTTCGATTCCGCACGTACTTTTTCCGTTCTCAATAGTTATCCACAGATAAAAATATTAAAATGGGAAAATGGATCCTCGTGTTTCAGTGGGAATTGGAGAGGTCCTCAAGCTCTGAGATTCATCTGAAAATTAATTTTTTGTAGCATCTTTTTACTAGAGCCCCACGGTTTGATTTTATTTTCTTTGAAATCAATATTTTTTCAAATTAACTGGTTTTCAACTTACTCCATACACTAAAATGCACATATATGTTTCAATAAATTCCTTTTTTACCATTGCATTAAAAATGACCCAATAATTGACCTGCATTTTATATTTAGCACCTAAGGCATTAATATATTCCCCATCGCATAATACAATCATTTCTATTTATGCACTAGAAGTTCCTTTTAACAAGATGAGTTAAGGTTTTCCTCTCTTTAAATTATCTAATGAACTTAATGTTTTTTTTTATTGTGTTTTGAAAACAATGAAAAATTATGGAAATAAAGCATGATGAAAATTGCAATTAAAGAATTCGCCAAATCTTTGAGAACTTTTACAATCATATTTTTTGTCTCTAACGTGAACATTTTACAAAAGCGGAGTACCATAGGTGAAAATTGCATTATACTGAATAATTGACATAATTAGATTTTAATTACTATGTTTTCCTGTATATAATAAGCAGCGGCATATCAGCAAGATCTTTCCTCGAATTTAAAAAAAAAATCATTGCATAATCTGCGGCAATTTTTTCGGCGAACATTGGAGTACTGCTTATAATTTGGAGACAAAAAAATGAAATGCACAGTATGATTAAAAATATAATAATTTGTATTGCAAAAATGTTTGTGATGAAAAAGATTTGTTTGGATTCACCTCAATGCAAAGTGCGATTAACTGAATTGAAAGCGCGACATCCATCAAGATCAGAGTCGTGGTGACGGGGGGAAAGGGGGTTATCATTCCCCGAACGCAGCTTGCAGAGGGGCGCCATATCATTTCAAAGCAAAACAAAAATATTTTCAAAAAATTTCAATCTTAATTTTATCATAATTGTGAAAGTCGGAAGATTCTTGATACGACATCCGGTCATTACTTCCTCTACCCCACCACCCTTTACGACCGGGGAGGAGAAGGGTGACACAAAGGCGAAGGAGTTTTTTTTTTTTTTTCCTTTAGTTTAGTTTTGGAGTGGATTTCCTGCGGGGGTGCAGGACAGAGAAGACCTCGCCTTGTAACAAAAATGGCTGTCTTTTTTTAGGCTCCCGAAGCCTACTTAGATATGGCATTATTATGCTCGTTGAGACGCTTGTCTCTTTTTGTCTAACTAACCAATTAGTTCGGCTTCTGAAGCCGTTTTATTAATAAGTGTTTTGTTATTAGAGACATCAGTCTCGAAACTCATGGTTAATTAATTGTTTGGGCTTCTTAAGCCGGATTTGTATGCGATTCTTCAGAATATTTGAGACGCCAGTCTCTTATGAATATATTTATCGGCTTCACAAGCCATATTTGATTTTTAATGTATTTTGTTATGTGATGCTTAGAAAATAAATTAAAAATTAGCATCTGACATAGTGTTATCGCATTCTTTCCTCCAAGACCTACGCAATAGAAATTTTTTCATAACGGATTACCATTTCCGATTTAGAAGGAGGGTGAACGTTACTATAATGTCAATTTTATGCGGTCTACTAAGCAAAATTATCAATAATTTTGCTTAGTTTAGTTCCTTTTAAAAATTGTGTTCTTTTAACCATGCTTTCGATTTTTATTTCTTAATTACTAGTTACATTATCGGTTTTCATTCTTTTAATCCTTTCCTTTTTAAGTTTCATACTTAGTTTATATAAAAGTTTGTGATACTATTGTTTTGCACTACAAATCTTGTAAAAGTAATGTACTATATGTCGTTTTATATTGTTATATATCTTTTATTACTTAATACATTTTATTCCCATATTTATATTGTATTACTATTTTTTCAAAAGGGCGCCAATTATGCTCACTACGCCACTGATCAAAATCCGACAAGATTCTAGTAAAACTTATTGACTTATAATTTTTAATGATTTTTAAAACGAGGTTCAGCATGTTTTTAAAAAATTTATTTCTTTCGTTAACAATTAAATGGAAAAAATGCATTATTTTCGAACTGCAAATTGGATTCATCTTTTCTTTTGTATCGCGCATGATTTATTTTTCTAACATTAACGCGTTTATCGCCAATTTTTTAATTTGCTTATAGCTTTTAGTTTAAAACTTGCAGTGTAACATAAAGATTTTCGTTTCCGAATAACGATGTATTAATTTGAACATCTCATTTGGTTAAGGCAGAAGGCGATATAAAGTAAGGTGTAATATCATTCGAACTGAATTCGTTCTTGAACGTTAGTGGACAATGTTGATTATAAATAAAACAAGTTAACTGAATTGTGGCGCCATCTATTATTTATTTTATAAAACATAAACAATTCTTTCAAAATTTTATTGTAAGCTTTTCAGAGGAGAATGTTTTATTTTTTTTTATTATGAAATTTTCCGCGGCATCGTATGTATTATACGATGCGCAACGAAATTTAAAACTTTTTTTAACTCATAATCCGCGAATCATATACAGAAAAATAAGATAGATTTAAAACAATTTAATAACTTTATGAGTTCACTTTAATATTTAAAAGTATTCAGCAATATTGATGCCAAAACTATGAAGAGATACACTGATAGTTTTCATCGTATTTTGTTATAGGAAAGGGATGTATATATTAGATTGTTTTGATTATTTATGAAAATAACGCAATGTTTCTTTTTTCTTGCAGATGAAGCTATTTTTAAGGTAGAAAGGTTCCTGCTTGAAAGAGACCTGAACTATCTTAAAAATGTAAGTTATAGTATGTGAAATTTTTTTATCTTGTATGTGTGTGATACCAAAGGTATTCATAATGCCAGTTAAGACAATTTTTATATTAGTTTTATACAAAATGCTAATAAAAATGTTTTGTCTTTTTATACATTTTACTTTATGTACATTCGATCAAACATTTCTGTTGATTATATTTACAGTGGGAGTCTTTCAATACAGTAATAAAAGTATTGATACAATTTTCAAAAACGTTTTTTTTTTCCCCATTTCTTTAACTTTAGATGCCAAAAAGGTTGAATTTGTTTTGATATATTTCCACTGAATTAAAATATTGAATGTTTGAAGAACTTGCCTAAGAAAAATTATTACTGAAATTCGAAGAGCATTTTTAAATCTTGTGTAGATTGTTATTTAAAATTCTTATGTTTTAATGAGTAAAATTAAATAAAATAATTTTATTAACAAAATAATTTTGACTACATTTTTCATCAAATCTTCTAATTTTAGCTTAAAATCTTTGTCGGTCCATAATAGACAATTCTCAATTTCCTTGAAAATTATACATTTTTGTATGAATGTGAAATATCTAGATACTCCTGAAATTCCTGATTATTTAAAAAGTGTTTTGAAAAAAATCCTTATTTTTCAGAATAAACCTTGAAGTTCCTGAAATATTCTGTAAAATTCTTTCATAGGTTGAATTTTATTTTACTCTGCATAACTAAGTTCAATTCATAGATAAACTATAATTATACATTCATCCAAGAGATTACCCATTTTGAAACATTAATATCAACAAAAGTTTTAAATCAATTTTTGATTAAATTTTATTTTGTATTGATGTTCATTTATATTACAGCAGTCGGGGGAAAAAGACATGCTAGGACTAACCATTCATCTGCTCAAATGTGAAATTAATCTTCCCATTCAAGCAGATGAATATTTATCCAAGGTTATTACTACACTCTATAAAGCAAAAATTGATGGATATAAAGATCGTGTTGAAAATAAAGTGATTAAAATTTCAGAACGAATGAATTAGTTATTTCAGAGTTAAATACACACACACAAAAGGTAATGAGTTCAATACAGTGTTGATCCACCTCTAGCTTGGAAGCTGCTGCATGGGGTGGCTTAGACTGATAATATCCTGAATGGTCTCCTGCAATATTTCTTGCCTAATTTGCTTCATTGATAGCCTATCTAGTCAACATTTTCTGATGAAGGCAGTAGTCTTCCTATCCATACATGTTCGATGGGAGAGAGATCTGCAGATCTAACAGTCCAAGAAAGTGTTTGATAAGCTGTAAGACTATTCATAGAAGCAGAAGCCATTTGTAATCTTCCATTATCTTGCTGAAAAATTAGGCCAAAGTATTGCAAAAAGAACAGTAGCAAAACTGGTCTCAGTATGTTGTTGATGTAAGGCTCTGCTGTAAGTATGTCTCTAATGATGACCAAATGTAATTCTGCTATTAAAGAAAATTGCACCCTTGGCTATAATTCCTGGTTGAGAACCTGTTTGACATGCAACTGCAAGAGCAGGATCAACATGCTGCCTGGGTGTCTTGAGATACATCTTTGATGGTTATCAAAACACAGTTGGAAGTGAGATTCATCACTGAAGACTACATCCTCAGTCAACATCATTTAAGCCTAATTGAGCAAAGCACCATTGTAAGTTGGTCGGACAGTTTGCTGGTGTGAGTGGCAGAGGTGGCTTAACTATCAGTAATAGCTTATATTTCACTCTGTCATCTATTAATGTTATGGTGCACACTTGTGTATTGATTGCATGTCTGATAGTTGATGAATCGGATGCACTGACAATAGATAAGGTATTCGCTGCCACTTTTGATTCAACCCATAAGACAAACGATTTTCCGATTTGCCCAATCTGCTTGTTTCAAGCCAATATTTATAACTCTTTCAAACTCTGCCAGTTGCTCATAATATATTTTAATCCTACGGCGAAGCATTCTTTCAATCTTTGAACGGTAAATTCTGCTCCTGGAATATGTTTTCTTTTTGAAGTTCATAGCCGTTCAATTCATACCAGGCTCAGGGTTGATTCCTGTTAAATATTTTCATTATCATTTAACATCTTCCATTGGCTGTATACCAGTGATGTAATTTGAAGGGATTCTAATGTGACTATAAGTTTAAATAGTTTTGTATTTTTACATTGTGCAATATACATTTTTGATCCAAATATGAAGCATTATGATTTATGAAGATCTTTCTCCTCCGAATCACATTAACTCTTGCCTTCGGTTCATCATTTCGTGGGTTCGAATCCTACCTTGGGCATGGATGTTTGTAGTGGTTCAGAATCCACTTTAAACCGTAGGTCCCGGTCTAATTAGCCCTCGTGTGCAAAAAATGACCGTTGAGTGACAAACTGAATCACATTAGAAATTCACATTTAGTGAAGTACTTTAACAAGTTGAAATTATAAAAACCAAAATCTTTGAGTCATTCTTGTCACTTTTTTCCTTCTGTTATTTTATGTTATTATTTATTGACAGAAATCAATAATTATTAAAGTATTAATTTATTGAATTGAGGAAAAAGTATTAGTTTATTGACTGGAATAAGTACCCATACATATTTTTAACTTGGGCATAGTAAATGAATTTATGTTAGAAAATTGTTTTCTTTATGTTTATATTATAGCTTATATGTATTCATAATAAAATGATTAATGGAATTTTTTAATTTAAGTATAAATTTTACTTTAAATTTTCTTTTTATACAGTAATATGGGAGTTAAAAAGATAAGTTTTTAGAAATTAAAATGTTAAAATTTATGCTCTAAGTTCAGATCCACATATTGACTTGATTATTTACTTTTTCTCTCTTAAGACTTGGTTCCCATGCCATTTTAAATGATTTTAATTCTTGACTGACTGTTTATTAGTGGGTGAATTCTTTTCTGCATTCACTTCTTTAAAGTAATATATTACTATCATTTTAATGTTACTTACATATTAGTAACATATTACTTGAATGAACTGCAATAAATGCAGAAAAATGTAATATTGCACTAATCAATAATATTAATTTACTTTATCTCTATTAATAATAAAAATAATATTTTTTAAGAATTTCATTTTTCTAAAACAGTTTTTAAATGTGAAGTTGAATTTTATTTGTATAATTGCTCTAACTTTTTTTAAATATGTCTTGAAAAATCTTCTGGTATTTTTTTCAAATTGTTTTATTTCTTTAAATTTGGCTGTGTTTTTACCCACTCTCATAAAAAATATGTACCTTTGATGTACTGACATTTTTTAGATTAAACCCTGCATACAGACATGAGGTAAAAGATTATGGAACTGTACAGGGATGCTCCAGTTTCCTATTTTCATGCCAAGCACTGCATAGATATCTTGTTAACCTAAATTACATCATTAAGCGTAATTAATTAACTGCTAACTAAATACCGGATAGCGTTCGAACTTCAACTTTGCAATCGTGGGCTATTTCGAATTCCATATATCAAAAATTTCAATATTTCACTTTAATTGCGTACTATAGTATTCTAATATAATAATAATAAAACTAGAAAAAAATTTTTCATTAAAATTCGGAATTTTAAGATACCATGCAATGGTGCCCACTTTAAAAAAACTTTAGTGTAGCTCTACCTTCTAGAGATACATGGGCAGTAAAGCTAAATTTAAACATTAACAACTTGCATTTTTTTACTAACACTTGAATTTTAATATGCAGGGCAGCGGCATCAACCTTAAAAAAATTTCAGTGTAGTGCTACCTACTACAGTGACAACTGGGTAGTAAAGCTAAACTTTTAACATTAACAAATTGTATTTTGTATTCAAATTTGAATTAACTGGGTATGTGACACCCACCTTAAAAAAAAAAAAAAGTCAGTACAGCACAATCTAACATTAACATGAAAGGCAAAGCTTACTTAAAAATGTATTTACTTATGTAAACACCCATTTTTATAAAAATTAGAGTTTCTAATCTCTCTGAATGAAATTGTAATGAAAAATAAAATAACTCACCCAGCAAAAAAAAAAAAAAAAAAGACGGTTTAAAGGGCTTTGAAGAAATCTTCTACTGTATTTTCTTTATGATTTCTCTACTATACATACTCTGCAATGTATGAATCAAACTGACCAGACACATGATTAGTACACTATACAGATCTTTTATTGGCTGACTAAACATAAATTCAAAATAATTTAACTTTAAAAAAAAACTTCCAAACAAAATATTTTTCTAAAATTTGAAACAATATTTTTAAAAATTATAAGCAATATTTCAGCCGAAAATTCATAATATAATTGAAAAAAAAAAATTGGAAGTCTAATGATGGAAACATTAACGTAAAAAATTCTTAGATTGGAAACAAAATTATTCATTAAACACTACAAGGGTGCACACAAAACGAATTTTGCACATGTGCCATCCCATACCCATTCTGAACTGTTAAGCCAGTTTGGCACATTTAAACCTGTGTACAGTTCTCTACTTTTAGGCATTTTTTAAAGTTTTGCAGTAAAGTTGAGGCATGAAATCCATTTCAAAAAATATTTCCTTTGATTGCTAAGCAAGCGATATAGAAATGTGAAATATAGTTAAGATATTCAAATATTGTAATATCTTATGCGGAAATGTTTTACAGAGAGAGAGGAGAATAACTTTTTTATATTCCTGTAAAATTTTAATTTATTTTTTAGACTTTGAATTACTCATATATTTACTTATGAATTTCGAAAACAAAAATTTTACTTTTACTTTATTTTTTGCTATGTCTGATTACAATTTATTGTAGGGTTAAAAAAAAAAATTAAGGCATGTATTATAGAATCAGATTTTCTTACAAGAACATTAACAAAAACTTTTTTTGCCATAAATGCTATTTCACATTTTTAATAGTTCAAAAAATCTTTCAGTTTTTGCCTAAAGAAAACACTTTATTACCTTTTGACAGAATAAAGTTTTTACAATGAAATAAAAATTGCAAATTCAGATTCCTTACAAGAAATGCACCTTTTGTCAAAGCCTTTAAAATATTTAAGTTGTTATATGTTTCATTATCTAAGTAAAATATCTCCTATATTATACATTTTATATAATGTTTTGCTCTTTCAAATTTTGTAATGCTTTATTCACTGTCTTTTTTTAAAACATTTACTTCTATATTAAAATATTCTATAAAACATAATTTATTTTTTAATAATTTTTGTAACTTCAACTTATAGTTGTGCTGTTTTCCAAATTGAAACAATTTAAATAATTTTGAAACTTTTTTATTGCAGAGCCTATTTACATGTTAGAACTATGCAAATTATTTTAAGTAAATATTTTGCCACACTTAGTCAAATTAAATACTGAGAAATTTAGTCTTTTGCCTTAAAATGAAATTTTTATTTACTTGTACTTTAATGAAAAATAATCTGAATAATGCATTATTTTATAACCAGAAATTAAATTATATTTGTTGTTCACCTCTATTTAATGATAAAATTAACTGCATACAAATAATATCAGATATTAAAGTTAACATACTACTGATAGATCTAATAGAGAACTATAATTAAAGTTATATAATATATGCAGTTTAAGTTTTATTATTAGAATTTTGTAATTTAATATCTCAAATATAAATATTTTTGTGATTTCTTATTGATGGATATTGAGCAAAGTACACACATGTTCATAAATTAGGGATAATGTCAGAACTGGCAACTGAAAGTGTAGAAACAAAACCTTGATTTATTCATAAAGCCCAGGTATTAAATAAATGGGGAAGAATAAATAAATAAAGAATGAATGATACCCAGCATACAACAAAACATAATTATTACGAAATGGACCACTAGAGCACATCACAGATTGCCTATACAACTAAATAGTATGTTGTTGGTATGATAATTAATGAATTTTATGTCTCCCATATGAGGAAATGCAGTGCATATAATGCAAAGGTTGCTGCTGATCACTTTATCGACCTCCATTTTAGGTAGAGAACTCAATTTGGCTAGCAATGCTCTCTGAAGGTTCGGCACAGATGTAGGAGGTGTTTGATGGGCTATGATTTGTTGGCTAGGCATGACCCACACATGTTTTATCAAATTCAAGTCCAGTAAGAATGCCAGCCATTCCAAGAGTGTGATATCCTAAATTGGAATGTAATAGTTGATTATGTCCAAATGGTGAAACCAGTCATTGTCATCTATAAAATATTCTGCACAAATGTCACCCTTAAACAAACATGTTGTTCCAGAATGATGTTAAAATAAATTTGGCTAGTCATGGTTCTGATTTGAACTTGTAAAATTGTTGATACCCAATATAATGCTTCCTCAAACTAGCAGTCCTGCACCACCAAAACATTGGTGTTAAGTGACGTGGTGGTGGTGGTGGTGGTCCTGTTTCATATGAACATCTATTGTGACTCAGACTGAAAACTTAACCTTGTCTTGTTGAAAAACAATACAAGCTTACTGTGATAGTGTCCACTTTACATGTTTTACCATGAGCAGAACATATATGACAGGTCTGGGAGAATATTGACCATACTGTCCTAAACATCTGTACATGGTTTGCCATGAAACAGTTGTATTTTTAACTGATGCAATGAGGTCCACTGCTGTGCTTCATCTATTTCTTTTGGTGGTCACTACCAAATGCCAATTGTCATTTAACACTGTCGCTCGAGGTAACTTGTATGATAATGTCTACTAGGATTTCCTTCCATTATCTCAGACTAATGATGACACTTAGGGCGGTTCTGAATTCCTCAACTATTGCCATCTTAGTATGCCCACATAAAACATTATCCACATGTATCCATTCATACCATGACACTGAGTGCTGTATAGACCAGTTCTGAATACTTTTCCTCCTTTGCCACTGAACCTTATATTCATCCCTTACATTCTGGTCATTGTGGTGAACTAGGGGTATCATCAGGTACCTTCTGGTAATTTGATGCTTGACCATGTATACAATATTTCTACAGGTGGCATTTTTCTATTCACATTAGATTTCCATGTCCTCTTGTATTATCTTAAATTTATGGACATATGTGGCTATTAAAAATATGAACAATGTTTTAAAGCAAAGTATTTTATATAAATAAAGCAAGTAGACAGATATTATTTATGCATCTACCTTCATTTTGATTTATAAAGTAATATAATGTATTTTACACAGTTACAATTGTGTAAGAAGTAATGTTAAACAAATTTTACGATTATCTAAAATTGCTTGGAAATCGTAGATTTATAAGTTTTCTCCATTTTACTTTGCTCATGTTTCAATGCAGAATTGCTCTTAAATAGATTTTTACATGAAATGTGTTATTTTTCTATTACAGAGGTTAGTGTACATTTTAGAACAAATGTACTTGGATGATTCTAGGAGATACTCCCGCAGGCTTCTTCGCAAGATGAAACAGGTCCCACAAGACCTACTAGTTTCTTTGAACCGGTACTACAGAGCAAATCCTCATGAGGATGAGGATCTTTTGGAGGGCTTTGACAATGAATTGACCTGTCTTTGTGGAAGACGCTATGGTCGAAGCTCTTCAGATGTATGTATAATTATTAGCAATGCTATGGTTAAATTTTTAAACATACATAATATTTTTAAAAAGTGTAATAGATAAAATATTCACTTGTGTGTGCTAAACATAAGCAATTATTCAGCTGGTTTTCTAATTCTGAAATATTTAAATGTGTGACACAAGCTCACACTGCAAAGGTGTAATGTATTTCTCTAAAGTTGGTGAAATCTGAATAGCCTAAAAATGAATTTTACTCTTCTAACTTAAAACTTCTCTTTATATCATAATAAAACTTCTCTTTATATAATAATATATATGAGTAATATATTATGATATAAAGAGAAGTTTTATTTACATAACATTCATAAATATCACACTGCATGAAACAATCCACAATCCCACATGTATGAATGCTCTAGTCCATATCTTCAATGATTCTGTTAGACTCTTTATTCCTACTTAATACCAAATTATCCAGCATGCTATATATGAGAGTTATTCAAACTGGCTGTTGTTCTGAGGAAAAGGTCATGTTGCCTTGCATCTCCTAATGCGTGTTCCAAGACATTTGATTATATTCAAATTAGAATAGTACACTAATCTGATTTGAATATAACTCAATGTCAAATATTATGTTATATACAAATGTAGAGTACTAGTCTATTATATTCAAATCAGAATAGTAAACTGATAATCCATCCTGCAAATATCCTCAATTCCTATGAATAATTAGCAGAAAATAATAAAAGCTTGGTAAATAAAATCGGAATAAAATAAAACAAAATTTGCACCAATAATAAGCACATAGGAAATATCAAGCATGTGGGAGGATAATGTCAGTACACTAATGATATTAGTTTGTTTCAGAAATATGAAGCTCCCTTTCTTTGTTCAAAATGCCTTCACACACAAGCCTTCCAAAACTTCTATCATAATTTCTTTCCTTTATATTAGTGGGAGGAAATTACATCCATTCATCTTCTGAATGTCATTATGTTGACAAAAACTGACATCAGTAAGTAAAATTAGACTAGATCGATAATGTTTAATTTTTTTGTTCTTCATAACTTTTTATTTGATGCTGCTGATAATTAGTTATATGCTTCCTTCAGGACAATAGTCAAAAATCCTGAAGCATAAAATTGATCTCAATAAATCATGATCCTGTTTCTGATTGTTGTATGGAGCTTATGAGTAATATCATAAAATTGCTTATAGGAGAGCTTGAGGCTGCTATAATATTTTAAAGTTAACTGCCTTAATTGCCTTTTGGCAGAATTTCTCATAGCAGACATTATTCCTGTATTGAAAGAGTAAATATCAGTGAAGAAATCCTATGTTACAATACAGATTGTGTATTCTATTCCCTCCTTGGTATAGATATTTTTAGGGATTTAAAAACTACTTCAAAATGTAGATTCAATCTTACTAGCCCTTGATGCTGAAGAATGACCATTGAGTGAAGAATAAATTGAACTAAATTAAGTCCAAATAACAATTCCAACAGATATGTATGTGGATGGCTTAATCATACAACCCTCATGTTTATTGCTAGTGGTTGAAACTGAATCCGATACCTTTCTTCCTGGAAACCCCTTCCTAGGCTTAGGGTGACACTTCTTAGTAATGTTGCATTGTGGACCAGTGTCAACAAACTAGCCAAATGGTTAGTGTTGTGGTCTTCAGATGGACAGGTAGTATCTTACCTTGGACATGGATGATTGTAGTGATTCAGAATTGATTTTAAATTGTATGTCATTGTTTTAGGCCTTGTATGCAAAAAAATGACTGGTTGGTAAATAAAATTCAGCCAACCGCAGTACTATTGTTTATTGGTTTGGCATATAAAACACTTGATAAAAAGTATGCTTAGTTACTGAAAAACCTAATGAGATACTACTAACATCACTCTTCTTCTGAATATACTGTTTTTCTGCCTTTAATGAAAGAAATTAAACTTGCTAAAGAAAATACTGCCTCAAATCTTCTCTGTATTTCTTAATTTTTTTCAGTTACAATTTTTACTTAGTCTACTTCCTGACTTTGGAGTCTGTTGGAACTACTTGCTTCTGTTTACTATCTGCAATAATCTATTTACAGAAGCATTTGCATTTAATTTGTGACAAGAATACAAGATTTTGCTCTCTATGCCACCTGTGCTCAAGATTGCAGTCCAGTAGCTAGTATTCTGGTTTCTGGTGCAGCTGTTCACTATTCAAAACCAATCTTAGGAATGGATGTTTGTTGTGGCTCAGAATCTTTTTTTTAAACTGTCGATCCAACTCTTACCTTGTGCAAAAACAATCACAGTTGAATGACAATAAACCAGACAAGATATATTTCTTTATTTATATTTTTAAAATTTTCTGTTTCTACCGATGTTTTCTTATTTCTATTCTTGATGTCTTTGAATAAAATTTTCTTTACATATTTTTTAAAAGAAAATGAAATTTTATAAAAATTAAAATGATACAAAATACTGCAATATTTTTAGTATAATGGAATTGAGAATAAGGAATTTATACAAGTAAAATACCAAAATGTTTTACCGTTATTCAAAACACAAGAATATTAAGTTTGTATTTTTAGTGATATAAATCTTACAAAATGATTCAAAACATTCTTATATTTCCTTGCATTAATCATGATGAATTGATGAAAAATTGTTGTAGCTGTGTCCACTACTCGAAGTAACAGTCAAGAACCAAACAGAAGTCTCCTAGTCTTGGTCTACCAACACCAGTCTTGAACAATTGCAGGTCAATGTTGTATCATTATTTTCCACTGTCTTGCTCCCTCACTTTGTAGTTTCCTTGTTTACTTCCTAATTGCTTGTCAATATTTTGTCCATGGAAAGTTTCCACAAAATGAAATTTAAAAAGTCAATGTTAAAATGTCTAACAGAGCCATATCTGTCCACTACCTGAGATCAAACAAATAGTTATGCATGAAAAAGATGTACATTATCTATTTTCCATTATTTAAAGATAACAGATTAAATTTAGGACATTCTCATGCATAAAGTGTGATCGTATATTCAAGTCCCATGTTTTCATTTAAAAGGAATAAATAATTTTATTTTAAATTTCTGTATTTTAATGATTTTGTAATAGTCCTGTAGCGAAATTAATTTCTTTAATTTATTGAATTTAATGTAAAAATTTATCGTTTTAAATATTTATAAATGATATTCATATTGATTCTCAAAACAATTACTATAATTCTTGACATTAAACTGGATCCACAAGTCTTAACAGTAGATTGGAGAAATGACTGCTCTTCAAAATTGAAATTTCTGCATTCGATACCTAAGGTTACTAAACAATCGCAGATGGATGTTAATCTTCTAATATTTTCCATGCAAATCTGTTTGAAATAGGCATATTGATGACCTTCCTTAGGACACATAAGTGCAGCAAAGAAGCAATATGACATCTTAGAATAAAGTTTATTAAAAATATCCTTATTTGTGTAAATATAGTTTATCTGAAATAGTTTTGTTATTCTAGTTTCCTTATTGATTAGTTATATTCATTCTGCTTTAGATTTGAAAAACCGAATTTGAAATGTTTATGCTCTAATTTGTTGGAAATTCATGAATTTTCTACTAAACTGTCTATTTTAAAGTATCAAATTCACTTTTGAAGAGTGGTTCTTTAATATTTCATCTTTCCATGCATGTTATATGTATATTTCTTTACTAACAAATTATCCCTCTGGCCCAAGGTTCAACAATTCGTGGGTTCAAATCCCAACTTAGTATAATGTTTGTATAGTGGTAGAGTACTTAAATATCTGTAGTGGTTCAGAAACCACTATAGATTGTATGTGCTTGTTTAATTAACCTTCACATTTAAAAATTGACCATTGATCAACAAATCAAACCAAAGTATTTTTGCTTATACAGTGATTACATTACTATCAGTAATTTAATACAAGAGACTAAATGTGTTATGGTGAATTGTAACTGAAGTTAAAATTTTTATGTAATCAATGTGGTTTGTGTATTTATGATAAATCTATTAGTGATTTTGCAAAAGTTTTATTATATACACTTTTATTAATACAATTTATATATATATATATATATATATTAATACAGATTTCTTATATACACTTTTTATTCTAGGAAGAAAGCGTGACAGCCTCTGATGAGGGCAATAGAGAAGAAGTCATTGCCTCCTGCTCTGGTAATACAAACAATTCTAACATTTATGTTTGCAATGTTAAAACTATTTTATATCAAATTTGTAATTGAAGTTTAAGTTTTTCTAAAATTTCAGTTCAAGCAATCAAATCTTTCATTAATTAGGTTGGCTAATTTTTGTGTCTTTCTTGATAATTTATTGATGATTAAAAAATTAAATATCGAAATATCTTCAAAGATGTCATATTTTGAATTGAATTACCGTATTTACGCAAATCTAATGCGCATGTATTTTTGGCCAAATGTAGTATTCAAAATTGGGGTGCGCATTAGATTCAAGTGCAAGGTCAGCAGTTTGCCGATGAAGTCAACCAAATTTAAATCGTTACAATGGGTTACTGTATTTCTCAACTACATTTACCATTACATTTATCATTGACACATTATTGCATAGAGGATACAAACTGCAGAGTACATAGTAACGAAATGGATGGCAAACAAAGAAGAATGTCATATAACGTTACTTTCAAACGGAAATTAATTCTTTGTGCTTAAAAAAAAGCAATAGAAATGCAAATAGATAGTTCAACAGATGGGTGCAAACTTCCCTCTTTCTTATTCTTCAAACAGAAACCCTCCCGTAAAACCCCTAAGAATGAAAAGCTGTTCCCAGATGTCTTAATTCGAAACAAAGAGAAAGGGTGGATGACAGGATCATTAATACTTGATTGACTCCGAAATGTAGGGGAACGCCGTCCCGGTGGACTCTCCAATCCACCATCAATGCTTTGGATGTATTTCGTGCTCATCTCACTGACGACGTAAAAAAGATGCGCAGCCTAGGGAGTGATCTTGTTAGCATTCCTGGAGGGATAACATCTGTGTTATAACCCCTGGACGATAGTATAAATAAACCTTTTGAGGGGTACGTTCAGGCAAAGTATGAAAAATGGTTTGGTGAGCCTAACCGTGAATTGGTCCCAACAGGAAAAATTAAGTGTGCTGCACCGCACATTGTTGCACACTAGGTTTCTGCTGCATGGAAAAGCATCAAAGCACCAAAGATTGTGAAATCTTTCAAGAAATGCTGCATTTCAAATGGCAGTGAAGATGACATGCTCTGGAACGCCAAGGATAACGATGATGATGAGGAAAGAACAAATGAACCTGCTTCTGACGAAGAGAGCTATGAGAATTCCAGTGATGTAAACATTAGTGAATAAAGACGTTTACTATTTAACACTGATTGTAGAAACTCTTAGCTAGATAAAAATGTTACAATTTATTTCATGTTCATATTTTACGATAGGTATCGTATATACGGTAGTTGTAATTAACAATGATTGTTTCAGATAACAATAGCCCACTAATAGGTTAATTCTATGATCTGCTATTTCATATGTGTAAATCCATTGTTATATAAAATATGGGTACTTACATATTAACGTCACCGCTTTTTTTTTTTTTTTTTTTTAGCAGGACGAAAATAAAAAAATTATTTCCTATAATTGGAAAATTACTTTTTAGAATTATAAGTAAATTTTTCAAAAGTAGAAAAAATTTTCAAATTATAGGTTACATGCTAATTCTACTTAAGTTTTGGAACAAAATTAGATGTGGTGACGCTAATACGTAAGTACCAAAATATGGTATCTAAATTTAAAATTATAGCATTGATTGATAGTTTATATACAAATCCGTTGTTGTATAAAATAAGATTCAATAAATTCCTCATACCATTGATTCGCATTACATTTGCCGACAAATATTTTTTTTTATTTAACATTTTAAAATGAGGATGCGCATTAGATACGCACAAATATGGTATAAAACAGTTCATTGTAAATTGGTTATCAAGTGAGCTATCAGGTCTTTATAATTGAAACAGTAATTGGAAATAAAAGTTTATTAATTTTTGCAAAAATACTTTAACTTTTCTTTTGATAATACAACTTGTCACTAAAAATTTATATACAAATGTGAGGAGCTCATATAGTGGCTAGTGAGAAAATATGCACATATCTCTTAAGAAAGTTTTGAAAATGAACTATATTTGTTATTTTTCTAATTTACAATTATTCATATATCCTTATTCAAAATGCATGTTATTGCACCTCAAAATGAAGTCCTACATATAGATCACCTAAAAACAAATTGTATGAGGTGTTGAACACTTGAAACTTTCTTTTAATTATATAGTTATCTAATATAAAGTCAAAATTTGGATTTCTTCCCATTCTTGTTCTAGTGAATTTCCTGTCGACATAGCACTATGAACAATGTAAATTCATGCACCACCCTAAACATAAAAAATAATTTGCTTTTACTGATTGATAAGCATTCAAAGTAGAAAATACCTTTGTTTTTAAAAAATAAAATATACATAAAGGTAAAAAAATATATAATTGGTAGACTTCAGCAGAGAGAGTCTGAAGGCATATACATTTTTTCTCTATTTCCTGTAATTATATTAAGCTGACAATTTTAAAAGGATTAGGTCATATTTCTGTATGTGAAGTGATAACAGCTCATGACTGGGATACTGCATCATTGAAACTAATGATGCAACATTAAACAAATTCTGGCCCAACCGTAGAAATTACGTAAAGTGTCATTATTTCTATCGAAATATCCTTAAGTTGCATTCATTGTGAGAAAAATGTTTTGTGCTTATAGAATTATTTAAGAAATAAAATGTAGAGTATACACACCATTAGCAAAATCAATATACTAATCTTCCATTTATATTATATTTATGAAATTTTGTGTGCATTTTTCGAGCAAATTGTCTTGACATTTGAAGTTCAAATAAGTTATTGAACTTATTCACACTCAATATTATCCATGGGTTTTTTCATGTTAATTTATGGTATGTCTGATTCTATCTTTCCATTCTTCCTTTAGTAGAACTGTTTAGGGATAACAATTAACAGAATGTATCACTTGTTATATATTTTTACCAGATAGCTTGACCTTGTGCCAAGATTTTAATATGGCAATATCCCTATAAGATTTGTTGTTTTTAATCTCATAACTGTGTGGTCTGACAGAGCCACTTGATGGTCTCGATGAGCGAGTCAATGAAACCATTGACTTTAATGAAGTTCGATATGAGTGGACAATAATGGATACTATCCAGTCAAAGGCAGTCCAAAATGTGCTGAAGTGATGACTGTTCTTCCTATATAGGATCCAAATTCTATAACTGCTATTTTTGTGTCAGTAAAAACTCAAACAACTTTCATGAATTTATTATAAGTCTATTTATGATATTTATAAATAACAGCCACTAACAAATTTAAATAAATCCCAATTCCCGAAATAAGATTCTGAAACCTTGCATAAAAACTAAGTTGCATTTTTTTCATGCATTTAAGTGAAGAAACTTTAAATTTTTATAAGTGTTTTATTTACAGAAATTGTAACCTAAAATCATTATAACTAAATATGATTACTGTGAACTAGAATAGCTTTACAATTCCAAAATGTTAAATATGCCAATTAAGTGTTTAAAGCCAAAAGAACTATCATATTTTTACATTTCCTTAAAGTTTTTACATCAAGTGATTTACTAATATTTTATAGAGGTATTCAGTCCTTTAAATAGCAGAAAAATAAAATTTGTGAAAAATATATCAGTGTTAAAAAAATATTTTCAGAAATGATGTGCTGTATTTAGGTTAAGATATTTTGCTGGTATACAAACTGAGCATTAATTTCCATGTAAAGTAATTAAAAATGATCTAACCAAATTGATAAACAGTTTTTATTTTATGTTAGAGATATTCCAACATCCTGATACAAATTTCTTTTCATGGTTTTGCTCTCCATACCAAAAATTGGCAGGGCTGATACAATAGATACAGCTTTTATTCAATTGAGTTTACCATTCAAACACCATGCTAAGCACTTTCATTTAAAAAAATACTTGTTCTTTTCTTACAGCAATAGATGAATAGTTTATCTTCCCGAGTTCAATTTCACTTTTATGCAACTGTTGTAGTGGTTCATAATTTTTTAATTGTAGGTCCTTGTCAAACTGGCAAGTATAGGTTTATAATGAAGCCCTAGAATAACAAAATCCAATATTGCTTTTCATATATGATTTGAAGAAAATTTATTAAAAAAATTATTTGATTAAAAACTCAAATTTACTCTTTGAAAAATAGTCATCCCATGCAAAAAATGAATCGGATAATCAATAAAAGGTAATCCTGATAATAATTCTAACTGCTCCTAGTGGTAAAACATAAATAACAATTTTGAAAAAAATAAAATAACTATACAGTTCTTACTTGAAGCAAGAAAAGTTCTGGAAGGGATGTTATGCTCTTTAATTTAGATTGTGACAAGTAATTTTAGAGCACAGTTCAAATCACTAGTGATTATCTTAGAAATAACTAGTGATTATATACAATAGTTACAGTTTCAAAATGAAGTAATGATTCAAAATAAACTCTTACTTTTTTCCATTTGTCCATTTTAAATTTAATTGTAAAAAATATTCCATTTGAATTCTATAGACGTTAGAATTTTATTTATATTTTATAAAATTACAATGATCCTTACACTAGATTCTTGAATAGAGAAATTGTACAGAAACAAGTTAAAGTATACAACAAATCTGATTTCGTTTATAAAAATTAGAGTTGTTAATTTTTTTAAATTTGAATATTAAATATTTCAAATGCTGCACGTGATTAATAATTTAATGTAAGTATATTCTTTACTAAAATTTTAAATACTTCTCATTTGTACAATATATTTTGTTGTGATATTCCTTATGTAGATATCATATATTAACTTTTGGATCTGAATATAAATTTACTCATATATTTCAACATAAATTTATAATATGTCACATAGGAAACCAAAGTTTAAATATTGGTTCGTATAGTTAATAAGACATTGGCAGTTTTGCGATAGTTTTACTTATACATGCCATTTTAGTATAGACATTTTTCCAAACATTTTCCTCTAAATCAATATGGCGCAGCTTGTCCTCTTTGGACCTTGCGCCAGAAAACCCAACCAACCTCTAAATCAATGGACGAACTAGCAGCAAAATTTCTTGCTCTTTGTTTATTGGTTCAACAGTTCATGTGTTCACATCTCACATTGACTGTGGACGCTTGCATGTTTCAGAATTCACTTTAAATAGTTAAAGTTTATAGATCTCGTATGCTAAAAAATTATTGTTGAGTGACCAAACTTGATAAAGTTGCTTATCCTATAAAATAATTGATTTAAATGATATAACAATCCATTGTGCAGAACAATTCATGCTTCAAATAGGTTGTTGTGTAATTATTTTCCTGGTTTTAATTCTGAAAATATGTGATAACTAAGAATATCAAAATTATGACATTGAATGACCCATACATTTATATTTGCATAGGGAAAATTAAAAAAAATATATTGTTATAGTTATGGGTTTTGAGAAAATATTGTTTCTAATACTTAGCATATATGTTTGACACTTTTCCCATTATTTTGTGAATAAAAAATGCATAGAAATTTGCTTGAAAGTAGACCAATATCAATAATGCTAAAGGGTATATTTGAAATCATAAACACATCTTCCAACTTATTTTTATCTGATATGTACTAGAACTTTTTTTAAGAAAGGTATTTTGATAAAGAAGTGAAAAATGTTTCGTGTTTTGAATAAGTCTATGAACTTGGATATTGATTGTTGTTTGAAATCATTTTTTAAACTGTAGATCCTGATCTAAATAATCCTTGTGTGCATAAATTAATTCTTGAACAACAAACTGAAACTGAAGTTTTTTACCAATTGACTAATTATAAAACTATTTTTTTAAGAATTTTAATTGGACTGTATTTATAAAATAATCGTGAAGTTAGATTCTTGTCCTAGTTTTTTGAGTGTGAAGAACATTTATTGTTTGGGAAGTAGTTTCATACCAAACCACAGCTGCGTATAATTTTAGATTAATTTATGCTGTTTAATTTTACTTCTATTATTCAAATATATTTCAGTTATTTCAGGAATTTAATAGCATTTGCAGAAATAAATGGAATATTTGTAAGAAAATTCAGTTATTATTCAAAGAAATTTGAAAATCTTGAATATGTATGTGAATTAAATGTTTATTTGAATAATTCTCCCAATGTGGTTATATTATTCTGATAATTTCTCTAATTTTTCTAAGAATATGTTATTTAATACATGATAAAAGAAGCAACTGATAAATTAATTTTGGAAATTTTTTATGTATACTATATTATATATCATTTTCTTTAACATTATGGACTTTTAATTACTCTAATTAAATCATTGATTGTTTTATGTTAAACACTTTTACTATGAGAACATCTTATGAGTTTTGTGTAATTTTATTAAAATTTTGAGTATCGCAAATATGCAAAGTTTATTTTCAAACTGTTCTTTGTTAAAAATCAATCCTGATTGTAAAGTACAATTTTACTTACTTCTGATTCCAGGTAAACCAGAAGATAAAAAGAGGAAGCATTCACCAGACCGAGTATCTCCTAGTAAGTTTTATACTAGCATGTAAAGAAATACATATTTTTATCAAATGTTTTGTATTGTTAATATGTAATTCATAAAATTTCATGTAAATATATTAATTTACTTCACCAAGCAAAATATATGTTCTTATTATTAAGTTATTTTAATTAAATATTTAAGCATGCATTTGTTCTCCTAAGATTGTGAAGCATGTTAGTGTCCAACTCATACAATGCCTTCAGAGAGGACTTTTCATATTTTGCAGTATTCATGCATTGAAAAGGTAGGAAATCTGGCTAATAAATAAGGGGTTACCATGTGCTACTTAGGCTTCATCATGCTAGTAGTAGACGGTATTTTGCAGAGCACAGGGTCTTGGGTCTATGGTGTTGAACAATAAAAGTTAACTTTTACCAGCTGCTTTCAAATTGGTCACAAGTTCTTGTAATTTTCTGATTATCTTCCCTTTCAACGCGCAAATATGACTCACTATCCACGAAAAATCTTTCCGGAATGCAATTAATGTGATGGATGCTAAAATGCCCAACAATGATTTAAGGCCTTAAATTTACAAGAAAACTGTCCACTTGGTATACTTGTCATCAAGCTGAAGAAATGAATTTTTTAATTTAAATAATTTATTTTTTGTGAGGTTATCATTGTGAGCATGCTCATTTTCATGACATCAGGTTTGTAATTTCTGCTATTAATGCCACATCCATGGCTTTTTAAACTTTCCTGTGGTCCTGCATTACAGTCTGTAGTCATCAGAATTCAGAGCACGCTTGATGATCTTTTTGTTGAATTTGCCATCACTTAACAAATACCAAGAAAAAATTGATTTTTTAATTTATCATTTGTCCAGTTCATTTTAGTTTAGTGAATTCAATAACCAGAATTTTATGTGGTAAAGTCATGATGCCGATTCTCCTGGTAGTGAGGCGATTCTGTTGTGTATTACTTTTGCGTCTGTTTAATTTCATTTGTCTACAGTGGTTACCATTCTCTCATCTTCAAGATTATAAATAGTGTGGCAAAGTACCTACCTACTTAATTGTGGAGCTGGAGAGATTGGATATCATTCATGTAACTATTAGTTGTTATGACAGAATATTAATGTAACATTTAAAAAATATCATAAAAACTGATGCAGGAGTCCCAAATAGTTCCTCCAACTTTTGCTAGCATTGTAAACCATTCTAGAGATGTTTACAAGATACTGAGGAAGAGTCAGAGAATATTTTATGGGGGTACCTTCAATAAAGAATCTTAAGGATTTTTTTAGAGAAAATGTGCTTACACTAGAAAAGCCCACCATTGATATCAAAAGTGCTTTTCGCACAATGCATTTTCAATAATATCTTTATTAAGTTAACAGTTGTAAAAAAAAAAAAAAAGAGCACTAATAAATTTTTTAAAAAATTGTATTTCTATTAAAAATCTAGAATTGCTTTATATACTCTTTTTATTGACATTGCTAATATCTTTAGCTAGTGCATAAAGCTTCGATTCTTAATCTTTTCTTTTGTAAGTGAAGAATCTTTCCAAGTGATCACTCATTCTCTTTCATCACAGATAAAAATTCGCTTAGCTTAGATTTTCAGATGTTAGTTTTATGTGAGATGGTATCTATCAAATGCCTTCACATTTAATTCTTATATAAACTCCCTATTTAATTTGCTTTACTTATTTAACTTACTTTTGCTTCTAATGTGTTTTCGAAACCTTGGAGTGAAGCTATCGTGATATCATTCCCCTAAAGATGAGCCGAAAGTCCTGTTGTTTTGCTTGTGTAAGGTTCTTGTTCAATTCTAGTAGAGTCAATTCTGTAAGATTCTAGACAATTCTAGTTTTGTGTGCTTCATAGAAAAATGCCTTCCTGTTTATCAGAGTGGTTTCTGTTAAAAAAGTTACATTTTTTATCACCTTGTGTTAGGAAGTACAGATCTGCAATATTTTTGAACAAAGAAATGAATAGATTTATATATATATATATATATATATATATATATATATATATATATATATATATATATATGCACTTTGAAAAAGCACATGACCATCAAAGCGGTCTTAACATTTGGCTCATGGTATATTTTTTATAGATACACTGCAGCAAGAAAATTTCTCCGAATACATCTTTTATATTTTGTATTTCAATTTCTATTACACGTTAAGAGAGACTTAAGGTCGCAAGGATCACCAGATTTGGCCAAAACAGTTTTTCAATTATATTATTTACTTTTTACATAAAATTCTTTAGCTATTTGAGAAAAATGATTTCGATTATAATGATTTTTTTATTATAAATAGAACATTACTGAAATAAGTTTTACTTTCTCAATCATTTAAATCTCAAATTACTCCATGCTCAACAATTTTTTATTTAATCTGAGAATGTAAGTCTAATTTGAGTTTTTTAAATTTCATATAAGTAATATCCTTTATCACCTATTACCTACTATATATATTATCTTGTATGTGTTAACTACTTGCAACTGTCATGTCAGGTGTAAAAAATGTGTGATTGACAATTATCAGTTAGAAGGGCACAGCCGAGTGGGACTCAGTAATTTAGATGCAGGGATCAAGCAGAAGACTCCCCAGTACTTGACCTGCTCCCCGAAAGAGGTGTTATTTCTCTTGGAGGGCATTGTGACCATGACTAATTTAACATATCCCAGAAGTCTTCAGTCAACAGGAGGGATTTTCAGTTATACTATGATTTGAATTTACTATTTTCCCATAAAGAGATCAAAGCCATAAACAACCAGGCTACCACAGCTTTTGACTATGATTGTATTTGATCAGATCTGATTGAATTTTTGTTTTACACAGATTAGTCACTGCTCATTATTCTAATCTGAGGATGTGTTCTTTTGCATTCTGCTTGTCTCCTATATACTTTGTCAACAATTAACATGAGATCTGAACTATTTCTCAATTATCACATTATAATCATGTCTTTTTCTCATCACTCTTAACTTTCTATTATTTCCATATTTGTATTTCATACATTAGGAGACTGAATGATGCCTGTTTATTTATCATTCCAATTTCTTCACATGTACTGACACAAAACTTACTTTATAACATGGTATGTTCATGTTGATTTGTTTACTCATTCATTTTGATAGGAACCTTACTATACTTAAAAATATGATTTTCTTGTACACAGCTCATAATATTTGTAAACATCTATATTTATGATGTTGTCAGTATACTTTGTACACATAAGTATTCAGAAATTATTCATAAAAGCCAAGACATGTTTGCCATGGAAATGTCTATTGACGATATTTCTCTAAATTGCATTTTTATTTAACAAGCTCCATCTTCACTACTGATGCTCTGGCAATATTTTGCAGTCTTCAGCACATAAATGCAAATGAATGTCTTAAATTATGTCTGCGCACCGACAGCTCGAGTGTTTCAGAAGCTTTGAAGAAATAATTTCACGTCATACTTTTGTGTCAAAAATTTTTTTTAATGGAAATTCTTTCTGCCCAGGGCTATGAAGTTATTTCTGTTGGAATTTAATGCCACTTAGATTTCGAGGGCAGTTAGATGCAGCTACTAAAGCCATGTTCAGGCTGAATTACGTATCAGTTTCCATTTCTAATATGAAAACAATTTGAAAAATTCTCTGAAGCCAGTTGTGGAATATACATGTTAAAATACTTCTGTGAATCACTCTATAAGCAGTTTTATTGCTATGAAGTATTGTCTAGAAAGTTATTTGTTTCACATATTTATTTTTAAGTGCATGTGATACACAAGTTGTGAAACATTTTATTAATCGTACATATGTTTTATTATAATGTAAAGCTTTTATTTATCACTTGTATGTGTTTTAATAGCAGTTCTAAATTTCATTTATGATAAACTCCATTGTAATATTTCAGCTCTTTTAAAAGAATTGATTTTATCTAATTTAATTTTCAATGTATAATTTATAAATTAATTAATCAATTATATTTATTTATGTAAAATTGATATTTGGTTTATGTATTTAGATTTTATTATATTTCATTGAAAGCTTGCAATGTAATTATTGACATTTTTTATTTCTAATGGTACTTGAGTTTGAAAAATGCTATTTTTTGAAATCTAGGTAGCATATAATTTTCAGATCTTTTAAAAAATCCATTCAAATAACCTACCAAATCATTGTTACTAATTAAATTACTTCTAATTTGCTTTACCTAAAAGTTATCTTCACAAAAAGAACATGTCACAAGCCTTGGTTATGGTTCAATAAAAGCTTTAGCGATATTAAATATAGAACTAAGAAAATCAAATAGATAGGTTATCTATTTGAATTTCTTAGTTACATATTTGTTTTCTTTTTCAGTCGTGATTATAATTAACATAAGCTTTTGGTCAAACTAGGCCATAAAGTTTGAACAAATAAAGTATTTTTTAAGTATAGTAAAAAAAGGGAAATTAATAAGGTAGCTGGGGTTAAATTATCATAAAGCCTCAATTTCAAATGATATTGAGAAAAACTATTGAACAATGTAGTGTACCTGAGCTTTGGAGGATACAAGATTATGAATTATTTCATAAAAATAGTTACAATAATTTGCCTAAATGCTATATTTTGTATGCCTGTGTTGTGATTACAAGAACTCAATTTAATATACACTTCCTATTTTGCTCACTTACTTAGAAAGCTTAGTTTACTTGTGAGCAAAATTATAATAAATGATTATAATAAATGAAAACAATTTATTATATAAAATTATAATAAATGAAAACATTGCCAGAAATTTTCAGTCCTGGAAAACTGTTATGAGTGGCAAACATTTATATTTAATTATTTCTTATTAACTAGTTGATGCAAAATATCATTTAAATCTTGATCTCCAATTCAAACATACCATAGTTAATATAGCCTGTCATTGGTCATAGTCAATATACCGCACATTTAGCATAGTATCCCATAACAAATATACAATTACATTGATTTTGAAAAAGTTAAATAAAGATATTCAGTGTGTTACGCATTGTTTTAATCCTACATAAATTGATTTTTTTATAAACCTCTACCTTTAAATATGTACTATTTACACTAGTCTAATGCTAAATTCATGGAACTTGAATTTTAAAATAATTGTTTTACCATAAATTCGTAATTACATTTAATAAATTACTTATGTGTAGTTGCAGAAATACCAAATGAGGAAGATGATGAAAATGTGGAGCCACCAAAAAAAAACAGGCCCAAAAAATTGAAAGTAAGTATCATTTTTAACAAAAAAAAATCAGAGTTAATTAAATTCAGTTATTTGGATAACTATTCGTTTGTAAGAAAATCTAATATTATTTGAGAAATATTTTATCACTTTTGATGGTACTTAAATTAAAGCTTCAAATAATGAATTTTTTTATTAAATAGTGCTTCAGATAATAAGAAAATAATAATTTACTGCTTTATCTATGTAATTCAAATTATTGTTTTATTAATATAATGAAGGTTTGTCCAGTGTTTAATTGAGAGTAATTGCACAAAATGTATTGAAATCTATGGCAAAGTTTTTAATTATTTTCAATGTTTCATTTCACAATCTTGACATGTTGATTTAATTGACTTGTTAATGTTGATTTGAACTCTTTATGAAGTTGCATATAGTGAAACACCATTTGAAATATGAAACATTTTAGTGTGCAAAACTTCTCATTTCCAAAACTGAGGTAGCCCTCTTTATCTTTCTTAAATTATCCTCTTTGTGTATTTGCTGGCAATAGAGAAAAATTTCTTGCAACACAGGATAAGTGAATGTAATTCTGTTTTATAATTACATTATTTTGTTTATGTTTCTGAAATGTGTTTTTGCTGTCTACTGTTGTTTATAATTTTCACTGACAAATATTTTGGATTGCAGAGAAAGTGAATCTTAATTTTCAATGTTTAATAGCTTTGTAACTGAAAGGAATTTTGAGAAGGATTCAATGTACATTTATTTGATTAGCTTTTAGTGGTCTATAACTGAGATGGATTAACCCATTTAAATATATTATTTCATCTTAATCTTCTCTGAAGATAAGGAAAATAATTTTTAATCAACATTACTATTGTAAATTATATATTATTAGATATTTTATGTATTAATTACCTCAGAAATTTTAAGGATCTTCATATATTTATGTGATATAATTATATGATTTATTTGTCATGCATTCCTAATAATTCTTAAAAATTTGTAGCAAATATTTGATATGTAGGATAAGCCTTGTTAATTATTTAACTAAATGTAACTATTATGTTATACGTTTATAGATATTAGACAATTTTATCCAGTTTTTTTTACAGATATTTTAAAGTAAATTTGGCAGACAAAATATACGTATAGGGCACATGATGGACCATTCACTGCAAAAAGTTTTAGAGTTAAATGTCAATCAATTATTCACAATGAAAGAAATGTATCAATTCAATTTTTGCTTCCATGCAAAACAGATGTAAAGAAACTTTAGCTGTTTGGGGTTATCAGCATAAACATTGCTATACTTTCATATAATACAGCTTTATCATTTTTATATAAAAATTACTTTAAAAGTTTTTTCTATATAATGAATTAAATTTTCAATGCATTTTTCATTTATTCAGAATAAAAATTTTTTCCTTATTTTTTATATTTGAACTTAACTATAAAGCTGCAGTTTATTTTCCTTACTGTTTGCTCATTAGATTTTTTAGTTAAGTTGCAACAAATTGAAGAGGCTAACAACTTAGAGCTTTGGTCTTAATTTAAAAAGTTGTTTGTTGGTTCCCTCCTTGGTATTCGATTCAAACTTTATTTTAAATCACAAAAGTTTTACATTCTTGTGTAAACAATTGTTTACTACAACCCAACCCACTTAATTCTTCATATCTTTATGTTCTTTAATTATTTATTTTTCTGTTTTTTTCACTCAAACGTTTTTATATTTTCAGTTCCCTCGTCATTATTTAAAGAATACCATATGTTATATCTGATATAAAATGTATTCATTTAGGTAGATGCTATGCATTTCAAACTTGGATATTATATTGTATTTTGAGTTTTATCTTAATTTTTAATGTCGCATTATTTATTAAGTACTTTAAATTTTATGTTTTTCTGACCAGACAAGTTTTAAAACTTCATTAAACATAACAAATAAAATGCCCATAACTTTCAACAGATAATACTTCTACAAAATTGAAACTATACAAATATCCTTATTTTTTTAAGAAAATTATATGAGAATGTAGAAGAAATGATTTATCCGATACAGGAAATATTTTTTTCTCTACTCTTAGTTTTTACTTATAGATAAGAATTCTAAACCATGATAAAGAATAACAACTTTTGGTTTATGAATTAAGAATTCTTGAATGGAATGTCAAATAGCTTAAAATGATTAATATTATAGAAAAAACTGCTCAATTTAAGTTTCAAACTTTTTAATCAAGATCTCAAAATAAAACATTGTATAAATTGGGTTAGTCATAAAATAGAAGCACTATCAATCTCCCCTCCTTAAATGGTATGTGAAATAAAATGAAGATAATGTTCAGTTTCTGAACATTTGAAAGTACATCGTTTGTTTTCAAAAACTTTTTTGTTAAAAATGAAGTTGTTGTAAATGTATCTTTCAAATTAAAACAAATAATAAGAATTGTTTCCTTATTTTCAGAGCAGGCAACAGGGATGAAAAGACTTCATTCCTCACTTCGTAAGTCTTATTTTTTTTAAAAAATAATTTTACTAATTTTTGTTTATATGCATTTTAAAATTAAAAAAATATTTTTAAATACACTTTTCATTTTGTAAATGTATCTATAAGTTTTATGCAGCTACATTCTTTAGATGAATCCTGTAAGAAATAATATTTCACATTCAGAACTTAAAACTTTTAAGGAAAGTAGTTTTATAACAGTGGTATCAGAATAATTCTTTTAGAGAAATATTTGTTTACTTTCCTCTTAAACTCAATAATTCATGATGTTTATTAAACAAAACTTATATCTTAATTATTTTTAAATTATACTTTTCTATTTATTCTAATAATTGTCTTTATAAAATGTTAATGTTTAAGTTAAAATATTTTTAGCATATTCATTAATTGACATGTATAAAAAAGTGAAATATATTTTATGTGATTTAACTTAAAAGTATAAGCAGAGATGTTAAGTTTTTCTTTGAAATAAAGTAATATATTAATTTCGCTATAAGAAATGGTTGCCAGAAGCTGCTGATACACAAAATGTTTAAGAAGTGTTGAATATTTATGTTTAAAAAAAATAAAGAAATTTTTGCAATTATTGAAATTTTCAATATGCAATAAAAGTGTGTGCTCTGAGGGAAAATAATATGTAGTAATTTTTGAATTACCTCTGCATTGCTGAGTTATAAATGAAAAAAATGCATTTAGGGAAGAACCAGTTAATCTCACAACTTAGCTTTCTTGGTGCAATGTTTCTTGTTTAATAAAGACAGATAATCTGGAGATTAAACACAGCTTTTATAAATTACAATAACAATAGCTTACCTGGGGTTAATTCGTTTGATTTTTTCTTGCCTAAATTCAAAATGTAGAAATGAATAAAATTATTAACTTTTCTGATTTTTAGCTTAAGCCTTACCTTTTGTGATCTCAGTTAAAAAAAATCAGAAGTCAAAGATTACATGAAATAATTAATAAAAATGTATGATGTTAAACTATGCTGTTGGAATGAAACACATCTCTCCTTAATTTAAATTGGTGGTTTCACAATGGCAACTCAAATAATGGTCTGAAAATAGTTTTAACTCTTAGAGAAATTTTAATTTTTGTCTTAAATTGATGAATCAATTAACATTTTATCTTTATCTTATTCATCAGTTTCAATTTTGTGAAAAATCAGTATCAACCCTCAAATCATCAGCAATGATACTTGCATTGGCAATTGCATGTTCATATGCTTCATCTGATCTATAATTATATAGTTCTGATATAAGATTTTGTAAATTGTTAGTCATGATTTGTAATTCACATTTAGAATGTTGCATTATTTCATTTATCACAATTATGAAATTTAAAATATCTTGCCAGATGTGTTAATGGAACAAATAAATTTAAATGAGGAAACATTCTGAATCAAAATTTTTGCTTGAATTCTTGATTCCACGTTTCTTGTTCGAGCTTCTTGAATATTTAATAACACTTCCAAAATTCTCTTCAAATCGCTTTTCGTTAGTCTTAAATCTTGAATTCTATGTTGCCATTTGGTGTCGGAGAATGGCTTTTAAGTTACATTTTCAACATACTGCTGCAAAATATACCAATATTTAACTCGTGAAGAAAAATAGGTGTAAGCCATCTGCACTACTCCAAAGAAAATTAGTGTTTCAAAGGAAAATTTAATTATATCTTATATACAACAAAATTTAGAGAAAGGGCTGAGCAGATGATAGTTCCCTCTAATTATTTTCAATAATTTTTTGCTTCTATGCCTTGCACTTTCTTCTCATACTACAGCCATTATTGAAAGAGTGGCCTCTATAAATCTGATGAATTTAGTTTAATCGGTTTTAAATGTCCATTAATGAATTCAAATGGATCTTGTCCATTAATGACAGATTGAAATCCTAAAAATATTCAATTGGGGCTTTATTTCCTCGTTCTTATAAACCAATCAAATTGCAATGGTCATCTGTTCAATATGACTGAAATTTGGTTTAGTATTCTGTGATATTTTGATTTAATCATATGTATAATTGCTTTTCAATTTCTTCTGAAATATTGTTTATAATATTATTCTGAATTTGATCCCCTAAACAATGAGCAGTGCTATTCTGAGATTTTTGAATTTTGTAGAGATGTACAGCCAATTTTAGATCAGATTTTGCAATGATTTTAAACAACTTCAAAAATTTTCCATTATTATTATTTAAAATCTGTAAATGTAAGGAATTGCTGGGCTAAATATTGAATTAAATAAATAAAAGTCTTTCAATAACCAATCGCCTGTAAAGCTTCTCTGCATCATTGTCTTCGTTCAGCAACATCAATTGTACATAAATTATGCAAAGGCATTTTGAATTCATTGTATTTTGAGTCGTGTGTAAGGTGAGATGCATTTCTTTCATGTATTTTCAAAATGTGAGTTAAATGTGCTCAATCATTACTACATTGTTAAAAACTGTGAATGAAAAAAAAACCGCCTTTCAGAGATATGAATGTACTATAATTTTTAAATATTTTTTCTCCATTCAATAATGTTCTATAATAGAATGATCATGAAAACTTTCTGCCAGAATTAATTCTCTCCAAATATTTGTTATCAAGCTGGGAGAGCTATTTTCAATTAAATAACCACTAATTTTTATAGAAAGTATCAGACCAGGTAGCTGTATTCTTTGATTCAAAATCTTCATTTTGAGATATTACGTTATTACCAGGCATATTTTCTACTTCAACATCGTTTTCTATTAGTACAATCGTGGCTTTTTCATGATCATATTCTGATGAATTTACATTTTGAGATAAATTTTCCTTATGAAATTTCAAATCATCTGTTGATAATCTTGGTTGAATTGCTTGTCCATCTAATCCTATTGTGTCTCTGGGATATTTATTTAGATATCCTGCCAGTTTCTGATTAGCTTCCACTTGTTGCAATTTCCTTTTGATGTTTTGTGCTCCAGACATTTTTTTCCAAAAAAAAAAGTTTCCAAAATATATATATTTGCTCTAAATACAAAAAATTGAATATTCCTTATACACAATACATCATATGATTGTTTCTCAATATTATTTGAAAGTTGAAATCCCATTTGCTACTGAATAAAGATTTAGATAAAGAAACTAATTTGACTGAAAATTTAGAAACAATTTCTTTCCAAATGAAACATGTATCTATTTTTTATATCAGCATAATTTTTTTTACATAAACGAAAACTACCGATTAAAACAAATAAAATAAAAAAAAATCCCATTTTATTGCTTAGAAAAATATGGAGCATGCAAAAGTGCAAGTGTATAATTACCAACTTTTATTTAAATAACATTCAATTTTAAAATAACTACAAATACTATAAATTTTAACATCCTCTGGCCTAGGTGCACTTGTGTGGTGAGCAATTTTACCATCCCTATTCGGCAGCCCTAAATACCATACCATATTCTCTACACGCTGTTGTTATGCATAATTCACCGCTCTAAAGAACAGAGTGAACCATTTGCCTTAGTCAATGAAAAGAGAAAAGTTCAAGAATGGAATCACATAAGCTAAATTAACTATATTAGGTTATAAATATCTTCACGAGTATAAAATCAAAATATAGTTTAAATTGATGACAAACTCTGCAATAGTTTCAAAATGAAACAGCCAATGTTTAGGCTAGAGAATAAAATACTTGATTGAAACTTATAAAACTTAAACAGGAATTTTTCATGCAAAATTGTCCATTCAAACCTGAGAATTCTACACAAAGACTTAGTGGATACTAGGAACAAAAATTCTGTTTAATACGGTTTTGCACATATATATATATAGTTGTCATTAATTTTACTTACCATGTAGTTTATCACTTTTATTCGTGTGAAATGCCAATGAATATTTTCCTCACTGAGATGGGAAATTCAGAATGATATTTGGTGTTTGAAAATTATCATTTAATATTTATTGAAAAACCATAGCTATAATTTGATTTAATTTTTTATATTTAGGTTTGGAAGGCGAAGAAAATAAATTAGAACAACCCAGCAAAAGAAGAGCTGGTGAAACTAATAATGGTAGGTTTTGTTGAACAGATTATATTTCAGGACTTCACTGTAGATAGATTTAGCATTTTGATTGTGTTTTCTTTAACTGTGAAACAATACAGTTGAATGAAGTAATAAATATCTGAGTTTAAGAATTTCAGTCATTCATGCGAATTCTTTGGTTTATCTTTTTCATGTTTTCTCCAATTGTGTAGTTCATTGGTTGTGTATAGTAGATGTTTACTTTATAGTTGAAGAATGATCTGGTGCAGAAATACAACATTATGAGACAATATCCTATCTGGCCCAAGACTTAAACTAGGCTATAAGGCCACTTGAGTTATACAAATGACTAACTTTAAAAACTGGAAATTGATGCTCTCTTTTTCTTTTTGCCTTCTTTTTAATTCACACATTGTTGTCACCAGATGGCACCAATATTCTTAATGTCGAAAAGATATGCAATCTCTCTGGCATTGAATTGGAGCACTACAAAGCACCCAATTTGGTTATTCAATGCTTCAATTGCCCGAGATTTAATCAAATGGCACCAAGATCTGTTAAATGTGTAGGAACGCACAGCAGAGAATGCCTATTTGAGAAGATAGAACTACCCAAGTCTTGTAAATGCCAGGGGATACATCTGGCTTGCTATAGGGGATGTATTGCATTCCCTAAACGAAATCCGTTGAAACTCTTTTAAACACCAGAAAGAAAAAGGCAGAAATTAGTAACAAAAAAAGAAGATCGAGTTATGTTACACCAGAGCGAACATATGCTCATGCTACGCCCTCTCCTACCCCACCCTGATATGAAGAACCAACTCAGCACACTTCTTATAATGCTCATGAATTAAATGATTTAATGTTACTAATTAATTTAATTAAGCATATTTTTAAGGCATCCCCTAAGGGATCTATTTAAATAATTAAGAGAAATCCCATCTCCCATGGATAAACTATTTCAACTAGCTTCACACTTTTAAACTTAAAATTAATCATACTATTTAAAATATAGCATGATTTATTCTAAATTAATCTTAAAATCCTATTAAAAACTGGGTAATTTAAATTAAAATAACATAATAACTAATAATAATTTTAAACCTAAAATATTAACTAAATTTCTGTTAGCAAAATTCTATATTATGCCCTGCCGACCATGTAAACATTAACCAATGATATGTCAGTCAAATTCAGTTAGTCATTTCTCCATTCAGCACTACAGATGAGGGTTGAAGAACCATGTTCCTCCATGCAGCTTGGAAAAAACTACCAGCAGGCAACTACTCTATATCCTATTTGTCCTAAACAGACTCTATTGAAACAAAGTCACTTCAACCATGATAAGTTGTCACTGTAGAAGAGAACTCATATCAATTTTTAGTCATCTGTTATCCTCCATCTTTGCATTCATTACTCTATTTTTCTTATTTATATCAGTTTTTCTAGCATTTTCAGTATAAATAGCATATACTTAAACTATTCCTTTAGTATGCACCTAGTATCTTTCAAATTGAAGCTTAGCCATCTGTTAAAAAATTCCAGAGTTAGATTCTGATCTTTGTCTGGGATGTTTGTACTGGGTTTGAATCTAATTAATACTTTTTCCATTGCGATAATCCAGCTTGCATGCTGAGAGAGGGAAAAAGCACCAAATTGAACTTAGCGGTACATTCATTACTTAATTTTATTCTACATATATATGAGATTTCATTTTGTGATACAAAGCAATCTCTCGCTCAAAACAAAGTAAATAAACAATTAAAAATAGTAAAATTCCAAATGAAAATATTCTCATCAAAAATATGGTACAAGTTTTCCACTGAATAAGATTGGTTGTGAAAAATGGAAAAGATGGTTGCTATTTATCGCTAGAGGTTAATTGAAAACATTCGTGATAGTTCAGATTTCTCATTTGATTGTTCATCAGATTTCCATTTTTCTGAGCATTTTAATTAGAAAATAAAAGTTTCTTAAACGTTTTATTGATATAAAGTAAGGAAGCTAACAATGGGAGAATGACATTTTATAAATATTTCTGCACATTTATTTTTGTATTTTGAAATATCTCTTATTCTGAAATAATTGTTGCCAAATGTAGCTCAAAATAAAGAGTAAATTAACTAAAGTTTATTAATTTGATTACCTTTAATTTATAAGAATTTATTTTTCATTTAGCTCTTTTACAATTTAAAAATATTTATATATTCATGAAATTTTTTTATTTAAAGTAATTGTTGATTCCTCGATGATAAATATTGAAAATTCTTTTCAATATTCAGATCATGATAAGTGAGGTTTTACTAATAATTATTAATTCCATATTAAAGATGAAAATATTAATTATTCCAAAACTGTTTTCATTAAGTATTAGCCATAGAATACATTTAAATTTTCACAATAGAACATGAAATATTTGTTTTCAAGAACCGAGCCTTGTATATTAATATACAAATGGAAAGTATCTAATAATTTGTTATGCATTTGTATACATGTCCGAACTTTGTCACCTTACTTAAATGTTTTGTGATGGTAGATTATTATTTCAGTTCTAATGAGGATAAATTAAAGGCCATTGTGTGAGTTTCATTTCTTTATACTTACATGAACATTCTTTTATTGAGAGGTATAGAGAATTTTAGTGTGGGTGGTTGGGATTTTACATAGAACTTTCCCTTGCCAATTGCATGTGAAGAAGTTTCTGGGCTATCAAGAATTCTGCAGAATAAATTATCATGTAAAAACGAACAGCTTCTAAAATACTTCTAATTATATTCAAAAGTTTGTAATATCATTCATTAGGAAAATTTAGCTTTCTAATGACTTTCATAAAATTATAATAATAAATGAGTGTAAACAGTTTCCAAAATACTCATCACTATCAATATAGATTTTTGTGTCTGTTTCTTATATAGCATTCAGTTTCAAAATTTGCCCAATAAATGTGTTTTTTAAAAATACAGCAAAATCACTCTTGTGAGTGTGCTGTCACTTATTCAGGTTTACGTAAATATCATACAATGAATGATTTCAATGTATGGCAAATTTTTAAAATGCGATAATTCTACATCACTTTCAGTTACTTTTAAAAAGTGCAAACCTCAGTTTCGTTAATTATTTCATTAATTGAAAACAGTCGATGTAAATACTTTATTAAATGTTAAAATTGTACTAGAAATTTTTTAAAAATTCTAAATTAAATTTTTTCATCAACATTATCTTTCAGATATGCAAGAAACTGAACAGCTCTTGCCTTCTCCTTTCCTAACGGAAATTGTATCACCAATATCCCCAGCCAGCAGCTCCCCAGAAGCACCAGAGGTAGTTGCCCCAAAGAGGCAACAATGTGGGACAATCCAAAGCAAAAAAAGAGGTCGTCCCAGAAAACAACCATGCAACAGAGTAAGAGACGATCTGGGCAGGTTTGCAAGAGGTAAGTTTCTATTTTGATTAGTTGAATTTCTATACTGATTATAGGGTATTGACTTATTATATAGGATATGTATGTAATATTTAATTTTTTCAAATCTTTAAAAACACTTTCAGACGAGAGCATAGTAAGGCACTCGCCACGCCCAAAAGTTAGAAGGAGAAGAACCGAGCTGGAACTGCTTGTGGCAGGATTGCCTATTCGTTTTCAGTCATAAATATTTGTAAATAAGATTAAGGAATTTTAATATCTGATAAGGATAAACTGATAAAGATTTAAAAAGTGTAAATAGCAAAAAAAAAAAAAAAATAAATAAATAAATAAAAAAATAAATGAAAAGCAAAACCAAAATATTGATTAAAATTTTATGCAATTTATATTTCATTTAAGCTCACATTCATATGGAACAACTGCATTATTATTTAAATCCTTATTGTCTTAATATTGTATGATTTTTAATGTCTTAGATTAAATATATTTTTAAAATCATTCGCCAGAGGGATGAGAAGGCTAATTTTAATTTCTATTTAAACTTTTGTTACATTCATCCATGTATGCAAGCACAATAAATGTTTTTCATTTAAAAATTTCTTTCTGACTTATTGAATTTCTTAGTTAAAAGAAAGATTAAAATTTTCAAATTATTTCAGTAGATGTCAGCCACACTTGGAACTGACAATTGAAAATGTTTAATTTATCTATATTCACAAAGTAGCTGTAAGTTCATCAGTAAAAAGCAGTACCAATTTGGAGTTTCTATTTTAAAGGTTACATTTTAAAGAAAATAAGTTGGTTCATCATTAAATTCATAAATGTATTTAAAAGTTCTGTGAGAATAATCTTGGCTCATTGCATTAACATAAGACATTGATACAGAAAGTACTGTTTCCACAAATATTTCTTTTGAAAATAATTATTTTTAGAAAATTCATTATACAATTTAGAATATTTGCAAAATTTGAAATTTAAATTTTGATTTTATATACATCCTTTATTTTTAATCTGTATGAGCAAGGATTGGCGGTCAATGATTTTAAATGAAAATGGAAATGAAGTTATTGTAAATTGACTAACTGTAACATTTGTTGAATAAGCCAGGAAGATTAAGTAGCTTTTGTAATCAATTTTTTACTCATTAATGTACTAAAAGAATATTCTGACTTAAGTATTTGTTGTTTGTATTAATTTCTAATTATTTTAAAGAAATTAGCACTGATTTTTAATCAAAACTATTTAATCTAGTACAAAATGATTTATCAATAAAACTTGAAGCTAAACAAGGGAATATTTTTCTAAATTTACAACAGAGATTCTTGTACTTAAATATCACATGTAATAAATATTGATAAGTCTGAATTTTTAGAATTTGGTTAAAATTTAAGTTTATATACCATTACAAATATTTCCTATATTTCTTTTAATTTAGGGGCTTCTGTTTAATTTTAACTTCCTTATACGTTTCATAAAACCTTAATTTTAACATGTTCTGTAAAAAATTATTTCATATGTAGCTACAAAAAATAAATTTTTTTATTAGCTCTTTAAAATATATAGAGAATGGAAGAGTACTGATTTTTCATTTTGACAACCATAAACCTTATTAATAGTATTCAATGAATAAGCTTTTAATCATTTTATTTAAATTTGAATTTTAAATAAAAATTCTGATGTTTTTTTATTTTATGATTAAATATAACCTGTTGAAAAAATTAGCATCTTTAAAAGTTTTTCCTCAGTTAAGTAGTTAATTCTCTGTAAAAGTTGTGAGAAAAATTATTCACTGGTGTGAAAAAATTTAAGAACTGACTTTTAATTTAACAGTTTTTATTAAAAAAAAACAGAAAGATTAGTTTTTCAAATATTTGTACTTATGGGGAGAGTGTAGATTAAAATAACATTTGTCGTTGCACTACGAATGTAAATTAAACTCCCCTAATACCACTAGAATCTAATGTTTCCAATAAATTTTCTTACATCTAAATGAAATTCACACAATCTTTTAACAAGTACTTTTTTTTAATTTTAAAGATAACCAGTGTGAGCAGAAGTCCTAAAAAATATCAATATTCTTTTATATAAAATGTCTAATTTGAAAAGTATACATCAATAAAATATATTGATGTATACTTCTCAAAATAATCTAAGAAATATGCAGCCATTATCTTGATGCTGTAGCCTTTTAAGTGTCGAAAAAGATACTAGATATTATTTTCATATAATGTTCATTATCTATTTATGAAATTCTAGAATAGAAATTTTCATGACTAAATGTCTCATATATTTAATGACATAGAATTATGGAATCATCCCTTCTTATAAAATCAAATTGAAACTTAGTTACAAATTAAGTATATAAATTCACACCCCAAATATTTCGGCATATTTTCATCTATAGGGAATTTAACACTAGAAACTATTCTTGTTCATAAATGAATGTCCAATTTGGTAGTGAAAGAAGGATTGCCTATGCTGGCATCTCCACTGATAGGTACACTGATTTCCATTGTATTCGAAATGGCTCTCCATATTTCAAATAGCCTGAATGGTCCTTGTACAGGGATGAGATCCATAGACTTAATGTAGTCCCTTATGTTGCAACAATTAAGGGAGGACTTCATGTCAATGGACGATAATTTGTCGACCACATCACTATAGAGTAGGTTTGGAACGTTCTAGACAGATGATTTTCAGCACGCCTACTAATTCTGCAAGAACAGGAAAAAGTTTGTATAGATAATCCATCAAACTTTTCTCTAAATCTAAG